>JAQMCX010017116.1:0-29188 GCA_029814765.1 Acanthurus leucopareius | reverse complement strand
CAGCTGGTAGGCCAATCAGCTGTGCAGAATCATCTCATCAATTCATAGGTGTTTCATGGGTGTTTCTCCGGCCAAAAGTGTATGAACCAATGGAGAATCCGCTCTCGTCCCATTCAAAGACTGGTTTCTGCCGTGCGCCAGTGACGCAGGCGTATTGCAGTCTTACACCCAGCGCAAAAGGATTTATTTATTTATTTATTTACGCATTCATTCATTCATTCATTCATTCATTTATTCGGCTGGACAGGGACAACGCTCAGTGAATGTATTGTGTCAGACAGCTCTCAGCTAATCCTTTTTAATTCCTTAGTTTACTTTGCGCTGGGTGTAAGATAGCAATGACACATGCGCCACTGGTGCACCGCGTTTGTGCTGGGTGTACAATAGGGCCCTATGTGGAGAAATAGAAAGAAGGAATTTTGTATCAAAATTACGAATACATTAAAAGATACTCACCTGGTTTGTCTGGTTCATATTAGTGACTCCACATAGCTTCAAATACAGAAAACATTTTCTGCACAGAATTTGTACTTTGGATTCCATCCTATATCGCTAACATTGGAAGCATGTTACCAAGGGAGGAAGAACGTAATAATACATTTGAACACAGTTCGCAAATTGACTGAAACCTGTTTTAACATACAGCAAGTGAACACTGTTTAAATGTAGACTTAAAATAAAAAACTAGAACCGATACTTTAACACTCAAACATCAGGTTCATTAAACTCCTGTTACAGCCCGGCTCTTAGACTGCAACAAGGAATGGGAGGTGGAGTGCGAATAACTTAATTCTATTTTAGAAATGAAGTTAAATTCACGTCAGGGTCAGTAATCAGTAGTGTAGGTGTGGATGTGTGAGTGTATGGGTACGCAAATCAAATCAAAATAGCTGTGCTGTGAGGCCTGCATGTATAGTGTGGGTGAGCAGATGGAGTGAAGGCAATCTAAAGGAAGGAGAGGGTATACAACCACATGGGCCCAGGTGTAGCTAACCCAACCACGACCCTGCCTTGACTGGAGCCTTAAAAAAGACAAGAGGACAGCAAGTGAGCACACACCTAGTGGCGTGGAGGGGTCGTCACACTCCGCATCCCACTTCAGAAAAGGAAGTGAATAAGTGAGTTCTTCATTTAAATATAAACAAGGCTGGCCTACTAATAACTTGATGGGTCAGACTGTTAAATAAAACAGTTATTTTAGTTGATAAAAATACAATTTTGGAAATGGAATTTGATATGCACTCTGAGTTTTGCTTAGTTTTTTTGCTATGAAAATGGTCCAATATGAAGATATGTATAAGGAATTAGTATTCCAAAAATATCAGCATTGGTAAGGGAACGTGACACAAGTGCCAAACCCAAACAAACAGGCTGTAGTCTCTCTATCTGTCTGGCTTAGATCAAGCTGACCCACTTCTTCAGTGAGGCTGCCTTGTTCCAGGGCGGCACGTGGTGCCCACTGCCGTCACTGACGCACACAAACACACACACACACACACACGCAAACACTCACATAAGCACACAGGATGTTTTCAACACTTCAGCAGACATGACACACACCTACATTTATTTCCTGAAGACCTAACCCTAACCCTAAAGTCTTTACCCTGAAATACTATTATTACATTATGGGGGCTTTGCCCCCCCCCCCCCCCAAAAAAAACCCCACAATATCAGTAATATACATTTACACACACACTTTTAGACAGACCAGCTAAATCAAAGCTTAGAACTGCCCTGGGTTTTTCCAGATTTGCTCCATCCATTTCAACACCAACATCCCATCATGTTACTGTTCATAGAAACATTGTACCTATCAATGGTTTTTCTGCAATGTTGTACTTTTGGCTATCATGAGTTATTTTTTTTCTATTTTTATTATTAAAAACAGTGATCATGTCTGTATATAAAAAAGATGAACAGTTTGAACAATAACAGTTTCAGAAGAGGTAAGCATGTGTTCCTTATGTTCTTCATAAGACTCAAGCATTCAAGTCTAATAAACTGTGGTAATGATGCCCTTGCTCATTTTTTATATGAACAAACAAACCCATGGAAAACTTGAGGTAAAAGGGCATTCTGGTGAATACTGCTGCTGTCTTTCTTATTTTCCCTCAAACAAGATCAATATTAATTTTAACTCTGTTCATCCTAAACTGGAACAAAAACTGTTTGCTGACAGGATGAAAAAAAGGTCAAAATCTCCATTACTACTGCATTTGTATCTTATTTCCAATTTAATTATCAAGTTAACAGTATAACCACGCAAGCAGCTCTGTAAGCTTGTCAGTGAACAAGAAACATTGTTCAAATGTGGCTGATTTAATCCAGGCTAACAAAAACTACATGAATAAAAAAATGAATAAATGAAGTGCAACAAAATGCTGATGCATTGTACACTTTTTACTTTGACTACTGCTTAGCTCAAGCTAATTGACAGACCTCAGAATGGGCTAAATGTCCAATTTAAACTCATCTGTTACACAAACTTTCTGGTTTATGACATTTCAAAAGAGTAAACTGGCAACCATTTAAACCAGTTTATTTGTATGAATTGTTTCTTTTGCTAAAATGTGAACAGATTGTGAGACAAGACGTTACTTAAAAGACCTGCCCTTACATTTTACCTACAGTATTGTTTGTCAAAAACTGTGTGAATATAAGTTAGGTTAACTTGCTCTCGAAATTACTTTACTGGCAATGTATTGTGACAAGAGGCATCAATTTTGGTCAACAATAAATGATATAATGGTATAAAGCAAATATACATTACTAATGACTGAATTCTTCTTGCAAAAGGCAGTGCAAGACAGGGCAGCCATCTTGCACTGCCACAACTTGTACTTCAGTCCTCATTTCATTGTTCAGTCCTGTGTGTCTTAAGTCACTGCATTGACTGATGCCCTGCATCTCCCTCAAGCCAATGAAGTGTTTTTCCATCGAAAAGTGCTACTATGTCAAGCAATCTGAGTTTTTAATGTCTCACTTGTTTTTTCAACACATGATATACCACAAGGGCAAGTGACATGATAAATAACTGACTTGTGTGATATGAAAGGATTTTTTTAACCTGTATGAAGGTGTTGAAAACTGGTACAACGGTAAGTATGAATTACATTGGCTGCAGCTACCACAATGAGATTCCCATCAGGCACAGATATCAGGATAGCTTGAGCTAGTATTGGCTGATTGACAGGTAGATAAGAGTTACTGAGCAATCTCTCAGTTTATTTCCTCTTTTATAAACCATAAGAGGTTGATCTTTTAACACCTCATTGAGCTGGGAATCTGATTTTAGGACGTGCCAGTGTTTTATTATTATACTCTTAATATATTCAGATAATCTGTTGTGTCAGACCAGCTTCTTCACTCACATGTTATGTTAGTGCAGTGCAGACCTGTAGCAGGGCTGAGCTCCTGTAGTTTCTTAATGTGGCAGGACTCAGTGCTTCATTTAACACATCAGTTAGACAGTGTCTGTCATTTAATGCCATTGATTGGCAGGTATCACTGTCTGTCACCATGGTATCTTAGCTTTTGATCCAGAGTTTGTGTGGGGATAAAGTGGCTAATACTTACCATACCAATACCAAATCAGTCTTTATTTTGTGAAATTGACATGCAATATACTTGATTAATCTTAGAGCAAAAATAAGACTACTCTTTCTCTACAGACCAATTTAAAAGCAAGGCAGCACCATTCAGACACATTGCAAATCAAAGTGCTTTACAAGAGAAAGGCAATACTGTAAAAATCAGACATCAACAAACAGTACAATCACATTTAAAAGACAATAAGAACAAAGTGACAAGTAAATAATTAAGAATAAAAAAAAAACCTTTATCAAAAAGACAATAACACATTAATCAAATTTAATATTTTTCTTTGATTAAGTATTTTTGTGAAACCAACACATGGGTTTAGGGATAAATATTAAGAACGATTGCAAAACTGCATCATTTTGACTGCTGTTTCCAGCTGTCTTCTGACCCAGGTCACTGCTTTTTTTTCAAACACAGTCCTCCCTTCCCTGACCCCTCTTCTTCCCACCATCATTAAGGCTGGAAGTGTGCACAGGTATACATAGATCCTACTAATCCTAATCCACAGGTCTTTAATCCCCTGTGAGAACAAGCTGTGGACACACTGTGCCTCGACAGCCTGGCCTGGCCTGGCCTGGCCTGGCCTGGTCAGGTCTGATTGATGGTCCTAAATCCATTATTTCCACTGAGGATGTCAGGACAGAAAATAGAGTCAGCACACAGGGATTGGACAACTCAGAATGCAATGCAAGTGCTGTCCACATTTGATACTGTTTATATTATTGATTTTGCAGGAATTTCACTGCGTTTGTTTATTATTTAAAAACAAAAATACCATTTTCCTTCAATTTTGAAAGAAAATCTCATACTGCATCTAAAAAGAGGACAGCTATGACAAAATGAAACATCTTGCATTGTTTGTTTTTTAATGGATTTTAAGCATTACCGGAATTTATATTTTTATGAAATAATGAAAAGTAATCTTTTTTGACCATGATAGTAATTACTTCTAGGATTATACAAATATATATATTTGTAAAAAAAGTCATCTAAGAATGCATACTGCTACTTCACCTAAAACTGCGATATAATATGTTCATATACATACATCACAATGAATGAAACCTAAGAGGAATGAAAGAGACGTTTAAAAACAAGAAAAATAATATTTTTTTTCAAGTTATGGATGTGTAGTACAAAATGTACATTTTGATGATATAGTATGATAGCTCTTTTGAAGGGAAGTGGAGAAAGCAGAGGAAAAAAAGAATGTTGAACTTGATTTGATGAAAAGATAAAATCAGTTCTCTGTATTTTCAGTGAGGTCCATCAAAGTATTATATCCAGTTTAAACTAATCAGTTTGTGTTTAACCGTACAAAATAAAATGCATAGATAGGTTCATATGGCAGAGGAGCATGCAGATTTTTTTTGGTGCAAAGGTGAATCTAATGGATTACTTGGGGACAGTAGATGAATGCAGTGAAGGAAACATTGCCATATCATCATTTTTTGAGTTGATACCATGACATGTTAGCAAAGAATGGCTTTGGCACGTAAAGCAACAAAAGCACTCTTTTAGGTTCGTCAACCTAATGTCGATAGGTAAAATAATCAGTTTCTTTAAACTTTTGGTCTTTGCTTACTCTTAAAAAAAAAAAAACTTCAGCTGCTCAATGCTCTATTATGTTTATTATGAATGAGGCTAACTGTGTCTGTCTGCTGTTTGGTGCTGCGCAGGTACTGTACATAGGTTTTTAAAACTTTTTCACTGCTAACAGCTGCCTGCTATGACAGCTGTGACAGTAAATGAAAACAGTTGTTTTGAGGCACACAGCTAAGTAACAATCTCAAACTCATGAAGCCCTGTAAAGCTGAGGAAGCTGCAGATTCAGATGAGGATTCTTTTGGTTAAATCCCTACCACAGACTCCTTTAATGTTGTATCACCACTTTATTTGATATATTATTATTGTAATAAAAAATCTTTTTACAGCTACTTTAAAATAAAATTAAAAAATAAATTTTAGTTTGAGTTTTAGAACAAGATTATGATTATATGTAATGTTTTTACGACCAAGTTACTGTATCACATTCCTGTTCATCAAATGTTTCATTTCATTCATTTCATTTAATTATTCCCACTAATAAAAAAAGGTAAGAAAAAAAAAGCAAATACCAAAAAAAAAAAACCAGAAAGCAGATGCCAGAGCTGTTTGAAACTCAAATGGGCTTATAGAATTACTTCACTGATTGCAATGTAATAGAATTCAGCACATTGATATATACAATATTCAATGGAATCAGCGATAAACCAAGAAAAAATTTGGAAGATGAATATATTTGTAAATGAATGTGCATGATTGGAGTACATTTATGTTGTGAATGAATGAATATGAATGTTTGATATTATCAACATTTAATGCCAAATTACATGATTTTAGGAGATTGTTACTATATGTGTTGATTTATTAACAGGAACATACTTATAACTACCACAGCTTTTCTAGACACAGCTGATCCATGCACTGGGTTCATAAAAATATATATACATTGTGAAAAAACTGAGCAGGTGACAAATATCAACACTGAAATAAATATATGTTGAATGATATAGCAAGGATAAATTCAGCCAGTACTTTGGGCGTAAGAGGGTTACACAGAAAAGCAGCTCTGTCTTTTGTTTGTGAATGTGTGTATGGGTCTGTGTGTGTGTGAGAGAGAGAGTGTATGCCTGTGTTTTAAGCAGCAGCACATTGTGTACTGTGCAGCGTTCAGTACATGATGTCCCAGCACGTTTACAGCTCTGTGTCCTCAGCCTGGAAACTGATGGCTTGTAGCTAAATGAAAGCTTAGCTCATCCATGAACCACAGCAGGACTCTGCAGAGAGCAGTGCTGCCCTCTATCTGTCAACACATAAAAACAGAGATCTGCGCTTACTATTAGTAGAGAATTGTTAGGAGGCGGGAGCTGAGGTTGAATTTGTGTATAAGTCTCATCATCACTTTCCACTGTCTATTACATAACTATGAATTACATGGTACTACAATTAAATTACCATCAAAATATAGGTCTCTGTCCAAAACGGTGGGATTTACTTCCAATATGTTTGGTGTTGTATCATCAAGTCACAGAGCTGACGAGTTTTATCTATAAAAATTTTAACCAAAAAAAGAACAACAAATAATTTCATCAGACTTTTTTTCTATTTTTCTTTAAGTCTATATTAAAAATATCATGTGTTCACAAGAGGTATTGGTCTTTGTCATTGTCCCTGCTAGTCACACTTGCTGTTAAGAGATCCTCTCCTAATGCTATTCCATGTTAGAGATGAGAGATAAAAGCTACAGCTCTCCCACAGTCTTTGAAACAATGTAGTCCAAAATGTAGTAAAAGCTAAAATGAGGTTTCTGCTGTTTTAGTAAGACGAACCAAATGGGCACCATCCACAGTGGCTCATCAAGGAAACACTGTCATGGGAAACAGAGAGAAAAGACTGTGACTTAAAAAAATATACTTCAGCTGAAAGAAAGAGAACACAAGAAACCCAAAGCCCACCCACTTCTATTGAAATCATGTTAGGAGGGGATTACTTTATGGCTTGAACAGGGGGAGTAGTTATAGCACAGGTAACTCTTTCACTGTATATCTGACAGTGACTGCTTGAAAAAACAGAGTATCCTGTAACTCAAAGGTCTACTCACTAGCTTCGTCAAGGCTTTTAACTTCATCATATAGTCTTTATCTGTAAATGGAGCTGGATAATGTGCCACTATGTGACCAACAAGGCTTAAACAATCAAAATTCAGTGAGCATAACATTTTGTTGGGCAGTGTGGCCAAAAGAAAAGAGAGACAGGAAATAGGATTGAGCTTGCGTAAGGTTTTAAACACAAACCACAGGAGTTACATTTCACTGTAATTATCTTCTGTAGCTGTTCCTACACTCACTGCAGCCCAAAAGATTCCCTCCACATTAGCAGTTTTTATTATTCAGCTGCGAAATTGTAAAACATAATACAAGCAAACAGTATTTTCTGAATGAGAATTCAGTCACAGGAGCTTACTCTGACTGTAAAGATAGATTTGGAAACAGCCTTACTGACACATTCGGTTTAAATATAGATGTTTTCAGTGATAATCTGTGCTATCTAAAAAAACATGAGCCCTGGACAAGAAATGTATGACATTTATGGAGGTGAGTAGATTTCTAGGACGGAAGGAAGGATCTTAGGTGGATCGGTGGGTAGGTAGGTATTGAAGGAAGAGAGGAAGGAAAGAAGGTATTTAGAGAGAGGGGACAAAGGTGACGAATGAAGAAAAGACCAGAAAATAGGGAGGTAAAAAGGTAGGAGGGCAGGAAGAAAGGGAGACAGGCAGGAAGGAAGGAAGTAAAACAATGAAGGAAAGGAGGTTTGTGAGGAGGAATGAAGAAAGAAAGGATGTAAGGAAGGGAAATAGGTAAGTAGGTAGGTAGGTAGGTAGGTAGGTAGGAAGGTAGGTAGGAAGGAAGGAAGGAGTGCTGAAGGTAGGTAGATAGTAGAAAGGAAAGAAAGTAGGACAGAAAGAAGGTAGGGTTATAGGTAAGTTGGTAGGTAGGGAGGAAAGAAGGGATGGAGGAAGCTATGCAGGTAGGTTGGTAGGTGGGTTTGATATAAAGGAGGGAAGCAAGAATTCTGTTGTTGAAGTCTTGACAAAAGTTCTGATAAAAATGACTTTGTTTTATATTTTACTCTACCAAAAGTTATTGTCTGAACAAGTCAGTTTTATTTGTGAAGTGCCAAATCACAACATAACTTGTGTCAAGACACTTTAAATATAGCATGGGTCTAGACTAAACTCTATAACATAGTCAGTATTATTTTGAGGGTTTTCTGTATCCAAGCACCCATTTTGTCTGCTTTGTTCTTAAAGTCACTGAGGATGAAACAGTTTCACAGACACTGGTCTTTAGATGTGATGGTCCTGATATTAGAAAACACATCAACAATTAGTCCATTAGTATTGACCAGCACTGCTTTCTCATTTTTTATTTCAATAAAGGAAAAGAAGCAATTATATCTAAAGAGTCCTGTGTCTGTCATTTAGGTCATGGATATTGACTTGCTTTAATAACCCCTCACAAACACATGGGAAAAGACACCAGGACTTTGATTACGGTTTGACACTTTTAGTGAGCAGAAAATCCTTTGCTTTAATGGTAGCAGGGCATATGGGGCCCATTTTACAAGGATTTCAACTTAAAGAATGGACAAAAAAGTGTTAAGGGTAAAGAAGTAATCAGAAATCATTCCACCCATACATCTTAGATTTTGGAGAATATTTAAAGGACTGTAAGGCAGCCCTCATCAAACCTCAAAAGGGAGGAATGTGATTTGGAAGAATGTGGTTTTAAGCAGTTGTAACTAATGTTTTTATGATGACAATGTATCCCCAAAGCAGAGGTGGACTCATAAGCAGGAGTCAGAGGCAGAGCAGTTAATTTAAGTGAACTATTTTCTTTTATGAGACATTAAAGCTGAATAAGACACAAGAACAAATTAAACATGCAGACAAGAACAGAAAAGGTCAGTGGCAACAAGCAGCAGATGCATATGGGTTTAATGCACCAGTGAGGAAGCCTGTCAAATCTTAGGGTGGAAACATGAAGAATCGCACCACAGGTATTCACTGCCCCCCAATGGTCAATAACAGAGACTACATCAGATTTTTATTCAAACCATTAAAACAACCTATTTGCTGCAGACATTAGAAAACTAAACTGGAGTCAAAATTCAAATCCAATATAAGTATATTATAACCCTTTTTTTTTAAAAAAATAAGAGAATAGAAATGAATCATCTATAGAATATATATATATATATATACATATATATATATATGGTTATAAGGTAACAGTTCTGTGAAAAAAACAACAACCTTGAAGTAGCTGTAATCAGCAAACTCTCTAACTCAGTTTGCTTCCTAATCTGGTCACTCAAATATGTGTTCTGTACACTTACATATATCTATGATTTATTTACAATTTAACTAATATTTGCAGTTGATTAATATAAAATTTAAACCAGCAAAATAAAAAAAAAAAGAATTGCTGGGCTGTAATTGACTTCAATAATTGATTATAGTTCTTGATTTTTTAAGAACATATTCATTCATGTTGATCTAAGTTGTTAAGGCTATTTTTGGAAAATATTTACCTTTTTACAAATTAAGCAGACACAGAATATAATATTAATTCATTTGGAGTCTTTCTTATGTCCACCTGCTGAATGCAAGTTCATTATTAGCTCTATTTTTGGTCTCCACCAACACCAAAATACCTGACTCTGCGGCTGGTCTGCCAGTCATATTCACATTTTTAAATATGATAACTCGTGCATAATGATGTCGCAGAGATGTGTATATTACACATCTTTGTTTCTTTTGTTGTGTATATTACACATCCCTGTTTCTCTATGCTGCTGTGACATGTAAATTTCCCTGTTGTGGGATTAATAGAGTACAATTTAATCTAATCTAGATGAAGGCTTTCACTTGAAGAATGCAGTGGTTCTCTTACACTTTCACACAAACAGCTCATGAATATAATACAAGGATACAAGGATATAATCTGTATAAGAGCAGTGTTTGTAAACAGTTCTTTATAGGCATAATATATTGAGTGCAGGTCAGGAAGTGGAATTGGAAAGTTTAATTTACGGGCCAGTATAAAATGGACAGAGCTGTGTCTTCCTGCTCTAATCCTTTCGGGCAGGAAGACACATGGTATTGGCCTTTATATCCTGAGCTAATAAAAATGATGCTTGAGATTCCTCTGGAGAGACTGTGAGCCTGTTTGATTTAGGATGTGGCTAATTTCTACATGACTCTAACAGCTCCCAGTGCTAGATCGGCTTTATCCATGAGCCAAGTGATAGAAGGAAATTAATCTTAGAGTGACATAAGACTGTGTTTTGGATTTACCCAAAGTGGTTGTTCTGTTCAAGAAAGTTAATGTTCTAATTTCAGGTATTTTACAGCAACCCTGACTTGGGGGTTGTCTTGTAGGGATGTAAGTACTTGTTATGTTGTCTCCTTCTTTAGTATGCTAATGGTGTGACTCAACGATTAACAGACAAGAACAACTCTTCTTAAACCCCCTTAATGGGATGCTATGATATTATATTGTCAAGCATCGGCTGCCACCACTTTGTTTAAGGTGGGAAGCAGCTTTATTTCTGTAGCTGAAGCTGAATTTCCTCTCCAGGACTTAAGTGTTCAGCAGGATTTAGGTCAAAGAAATCAATGCAGCGTCAACACCAACCAAAAGGGCCGACACATGTCACAACTTCAACTAACTGTTCGGAGGCAGGTGGCAAAAAGATACTAAAAAGGGTCATTGGCCAACATATGGCTGACTGAAGGAATAATGTTCTTTAAATAAAGTGAATTCTTAGCTAAAACAATCTCCCGTCTCGCACTTCCTGAGTGGAAACTGGGGGCACTGCATCCAAGAATTTTTCTAGTTTTTTGAAAAAGACAACCTGATGTCACACCTACTTTACACAGTAATTAGCTAGGTATGAAGAAGTGTGAAAGTAGGCAGCAGGTGAACATCTTTCTCAAGCTCTCTTTGCTGTTCCTCACCCACCTACTTCTGACACTTTGTATCTACAAAAGAGTGCAACATCATTATTAAGATCTTCCAAAATGTGTGTCATCCCATCTCTATTACAGAATTTTAAAGCTGCATCCCTGTGAAGACACATGGAAACACACTATAGTCTCTAAGATTACCTGGACACACAGTTTATCAACTTATAAAAAAGAAGAACATTGTAAGACATAACAAAATCAAACATATATAAATACCCCTCCTGACAAATGTGTGGCAGTTGTTTGGTCTGTGGATCAGATGCTGATAGAGTGGAATTGAGAGGGATGAAAATCAAATCAAGAGCTTCTTGCCACATTTCCTGTGTCTGTCTTCTGTTTTCATTTTTTGCTGCAAATTGGTTTGTCACATCTCACAGAGGAGGTCGCCTTCACTAATTAAAGCAAATGCCGTCTGTCCTTGTCAATGCATGAGCACATTCAGCTGTAGAGCAGGACTCCAGTCTTGTCAGCCGGTCTGCTCTGAACATGAGAGGGACATTTGAATGGCCTGATAAAACCAGATCACTAGAACAAAGACATGCTGAAAACAAGTGACTACAGCTCAGAGGATAGAAAGAGAAAGCCTTGCAGTCGATGGCAAATGATAAAAGATGTTATCAATTCACTGATGTTTTTACTGAAGTGGCAAAGTATAATTTGGATTATGAAGAGAGTGTGCACAGAGGGTGAAATAGATCTCAGTTTGCATGGTTTGAAGAGAAGGCTGCTCTATTAAAAGGATTATCTGCAATAGCTGTTTACTAAGTGATAAAAGAGAAATAATGATGATTGATAAACTTATTGAATGACTCAACACAACAACACACCCAAAACACTAGAGGGAAAAATTTCTAGATAAACCAGCTATGCTGTCGATATGTTATTAGCAATATTTTGTATCCAGGAACAATAGTGAGCAATAAAAATTGAACATATGTTGCTTAATATGATAACTAGACCAAACAAGATCTTAACCAGAGAAACTTAGAGCTTAAAAAAAGACGAAAGAAATGTCAAATATCAAAATATGTGTGACTTCAGAAACATACAATGCCAAAATTCATTCTGCTATACAAGCTCTTTACCTTCTTCGTTATCATATATGATCACATACAAGGGAAGTCTGGTATGTAATGTTTTACCTGCAGCTCCAAAGAAAATTGTTTTTGTTTGCAGGGAGTTTCATGTATAGGCTGGGAGAAGGAACACTCATTTGTTGTTTGTAGCCATGAGACAGTGTCTTACCATGAGACACTGGTTGATAATTTTTGTATTGCCCACTGGAGCCTAATAAAGATACACAAAGGAAAAATAAAAAAAAATACAACTTTGAGAAAAGATATTTTATCTAAGCACAGGAAGTCAAATAAAATATAACATAATATAAGGCTTTTTTTCATGATGTCATTTCTCAAGGTTGACAGGACAGCAGTGAACAAAGGAGAAATCTCCTGCAGTGTTCGTTTTTTCCTCCCATTGTCTTTAGTTTTTGAGGCACTAATATCTACTGGCATTGTGCTATTGATATACTCTCAGTTGCTATTTTATAAAGTTTGTATAATGCAGTCTGATACAACAGCTCTTACAGAGGTTCTGATTCAGCTATATGGTCATTTAAATTGCAACATTTCTTTGGCATAGAGGCATGAAAATATCATTATTGCATTATACTATTGTATATAGCTACATTCAAATCAAATCAAATTGTATTTATATAGCACCAAATCACAACCAAAGTTGTCTCAAGACACTTCACATAAAGAGTAGGTCTAGACCACACTCTATAATTCAATTTATTAAGACCGAACAATTGAGAGCAATTCCCACATGAACAAGCACTTGGCGACAGTGGTGAAGACAGATTTCCTTTTAAACAGACAGAAACCTCGGCACAGATCCAGGCTCAGAATGAACAGCATTCTGACGGACCAGCTGGGTTAAGATGGGGAGATAGAGAGCAAGAGTGAGAACGAAGAGAATAAAAGAATGAGAAAGAGAGAAGGAGGGAAGGGAGAGGGAGAGAAAGAGAGGGCGGAAGAGAGAGATGGAGTCAGAAAGACAGAAAAGAAAACAAGATGGAAGTTGGGAGGAGACAGAGATGCATATGTGTTTCAAATGTTCAAATCCACCTAAAAATATCTATTCAAATGAAGTACAGTAGCTAGAAATACAGTTCCCAATGCTCTGTCTCATTGACTTGTTTTATTAAACTAGTCACCAGGACATCAGGTGCAGTTTTGGTTTTGTATTTTATTTGTTTGTTTTGTTTTGCTTCTGGTTTTCTTTTTTTTGGGGGGGGGGGGTATGGGTTTTTTTTGTTTGTTTTTTTGGTCAAAGTCATATCAGTCATTTGCCCCCATTTCAGGCATCTATTTTTTACATGTAGATTCCGTGATTTAAAAAAAAGGCACAGTGGATAACTTGTCCTCTAGGTTCTTCATATGAACATGGAAATTATCTTATGTTGGACAATCACGTTTAAATATGTGTATTATAAATTATTGCTTTATATGGTCATGTAATGTGGAGCAGAGTAAAAAACATCCTTCATAATCCATTCCTGCTGCATACTTAACCTGTCATGACTGTAAAGACTCTTACAGATCCAGTAAAAAAGAGAAGTTCCTTAAAAAGTTTTGGTCTTGTAGTTGCAGTTGTCTGATTTGTTTGCAACTCTGTCTACAAATTTATTTTTACTTATGTTGTTTTTTCTCATATGAGACATTAGAATAATAATAATAAAAAATTTAACTAAAAATTTAAAAAAACACACACAAAGAGGTTCTTCCCTAAACACAGTGACAGTTTTGAAAAATTTGTCATGCAAAACAATGACAAAAAAGCAGCACAAAAACCAACCTAACCTAATCAAAATCACACCAATATTGTCTACATTGCATAAAACTACATTTTTGTCCTTTATTGTTCAGATATATGGCTGTCAACAGCGTCAACTGTCATGGTTGTGCTTTTAGTTTAGTTAGCTCCTGTGTTATTTAAGTTTTTCTGTCAAGTTTTCTTTGTTTTTGAAGATGCAGTTCATGTTCTCTTATGTTTCCTGTTTTATTTTGACAACTGCTGTTTTGTCCCTTTGTTGTTCATCCCTGGCCCCGTCATCACTCTCTGGCTCAGTGCTGCATCTATTTACTCTTTTGTTTATTTGTTTGTTTGATTTGCTTTGTTTTGTTCTGTTTGTCACCAGCTTTTTGTTTAAAGCTAACTTTTTGTTAATATTCTCTGTGTTGTGTTTTGCATTTTGGTCCACTCTTTCTGCAACCTTGACAGTCAAAAGTCTCAGACTGCAAATACTAATTTAGTGATTATAATTTCAAATGTAACTACTGAACTGAAACTGAACTGAACTGGAACCATCAATCATTTAGATTAGCAGGTAGTTTCAAACAGATTTTCACAGCATTTTATACCGCTGCATCTTTTGACACTCTAATGTCACAAGGAACACAAAAAGCATGAGGTGCATTATGTGCTATAACAGATACATCAGACTGAAGCAAAGGTGCAGACTCAAGTCACATGAGTTGAACTTACTTTAATCAATTTAAAACATTTCTATCAATTGGCAAGAGAACTGTTGGTAAATGAATCAAATATACTTTGATATCATGTTTTAAAAGAAGTTGTCTTTGCCAATGAAATCATATGCAAAATGTGTGAGTCCAATATTACAGAAGGTACATACATTTCCAACTGTTTGACATTTACAGTTTCATAAAGAACTGTGAGTTAGTGTTAAGGTTAAAACTGTGACTTGGTCCCACCTGTGTATCCAAGTAATGAAACATAACATTGGGGCCCCATATTTTGATGTTTGTTCATGATGATCTATGGACTTCTATTCAACAGCAAACTCTTTTACAGTGAAGGTGTATTTTTATCTTGTACAATTCTTTCCAAATATGTGAACAGGTGTCATCTCCTGAAAAATTCTCATTGATCACAAAAAAACATTTGCACCAGAGACAGTTGTTCAAGCAGCTTTATATAAATTTGTACTGTGGACTTTTTCATTTCACGGCATGCAGCCCAGGTACCACTTACCCAGTAACTAGACCGTAATACTTCAAATTTATCTGAGGTTCAGACACATACAGCCGTCAGACTCTGTTTCAGTCCAGAGGAATTTCTACTAACATTCATTGCACTGACACTATGAAAAGATCTGTAAAGGCTTCTTCTTCTCCTAAGACTAAAATGGTCTTTATAATAAATATAGTGGAATTAACTTTTAAAAGCTGAACAATAAGTTCTTCTTCTGGATACACTGAGTTCTCAACAAGAACAAACTGTAAGTCATACACATCCAACATATAATGGTTTTACATTTGATAAGGTGAATGTGTTAGTAAACACTAATATACAGTTAACACAAAATTTAATATGAATATAAAAGTTTTTGAAAATTAAGAAAGACATGCAATCTGACTCCAGAGAGCATCAGGGATTACCAACTACATAATCTTTGACAATAAACCTATATCAACAATTTGACAAGAAAAGACAAGGGAGCATGATTTAATAAGTCAATACACAATTTGTTGACCTGCTGGCAGCACTTGACCCTATCAAAATCTCAGAACAACCCCACTGACCTCATACTGGGTAAAATCTATATAGCAGCAATCTATCCACACCCTGTATGACCACAATAGCACATAAAAACACACATGCTATATATGGAAGAGCAGAAAAATTATGTCCCTGGGATCAATAAAAGATGGAGAGGAAGGAGGCTCTTAATTAAGCTTTACCCAGCTCTGCAGATATGAAAAAGCAGATGGCTCTGACATCTAAAATTTATGATAAGCCAAAGAGATTTTTTATTTATTTTACAGGGGTAAAAGAGAAATGTCAATTTATACCCCTGTTTACTCTCATATTGGGATATACCAAGTGTGACTTGAAATTATTTCAAAGGTATCTTGCTTCATCAACAGTTAGCCAAAACAGCAAAAAAAGAGAGAGTTGACATCAAATTTTTTTTTCCTTTAAATTTTTTCAAGTCAGTCCATTACTTTGTTCCAAACTGGAATATCTTAAAAACTACTGGAATAATTGCAGCATAATGTTGTACTGGCATGCATTATCCTCAAAGGGATGATTCCTGCTGATTTTGATTATCCACTGATTTCTAATTTATTGCCACCAACAGTTTGAGATTTTATGGTTTAGAGAAAATAAAATTCTTAGCTGAAAGGCTACACAAAAACTACATCTTGACTGCTTCATTTCAAATCCACTGGGGCAGTATAAAGAGGGAAAAACACAAAACCTGTTTCACTTTCTAAATTCTTGGACATGCAACATTACATGGACTTGACTGTATCTGTGCAAAGGCATCATGTATAAAGAGACTGGGTGAAGTGGAGCACAGATCAGTGGGTAGAGTGTTGAGTCATTATCCTTTTAGCCGGTCACATCACTTATTCAACAGGTATACATATTTAGTTTGCTTTTGTTGACTGAATAATTTTCTGGTGATTTTGCTAGAATAACCCTGCTTCTAAAATGTTAATTTTCAGTTCAAGACCTAATCCTAAGACTTCTTCTACATTATGTAAATTAACCTTTGCTAACATAACATGAACAACAAAGTAGTGTTTGTGTCCACCTGGTGAATGTTTGGCCACACTTACTCTTTTATTATTATAATTAAATTATATTCCACTCAATTAGTATCTCTTTGATATGAATTTACACCAGACATTACAGTATAATAAGTTGTGTCAGACTGGGGAAAGACACTTGTGGTCAGGGTGCTGACCACACCGGGAAAAAGGTTTGACTCTTAAAGCCTGATTTTTACTACCACTGCATCACTGCTTGGACTGCAGCAGTATTAAGTGATGAATCCATCTGCAGTCTGAGAGCTTGTATCTGTCAGCATGAATGGAAAGGGTCAGTGAGCTGAAACCGGCATCTGCTGTGATGACAGTAAATCAACTGACCCTTAGGGTCTGCAACAAAGTAACAGCTGTCTGTGGGGTTTGTGTGTGAAACAGTATGTAGGCCTATATGCGTATCTATGTCTTTCCTTCCAATCATAGTGTTTATTCAAGATTCATCAAATTTGACTTTTAGATTGAGATGTCATTATTAGGAAAACAAGGCTGTAAGCATGCATATGAGCCGATATTCCATACTTTGTCATGAATGACATAGTGATGAGTCACTGCACAAACAATAATGCTGGATGTTATGCTGATTAAGTGTCTCATTGACATTTCCGTGATTTGAACTCTTTTGTCCATCAGGGAATGAAAGGTCTATTCCATGAGTGAATCAGTGTTTTGCTTAAGCCAGTGTTCATAATCATGTATCTGTTGGACTGTACTCATGCAGCATGATGCAAGCCACTAACCTCTCACACAGTACTGTTTTACATTCACTTAAGGACATTTAACAGCAAGAAAAACAGTACAACACAGGTTGAGACTCTTATTTGAGTTAAGAGCTGATAACAATTTTAACACCTCGTGATAACTCTTAATTTTTGTTACCCTCATCATTGAAGAAAGACCAAATCAGAAACTCTAGGACAAAGATAGACAGAGGATTGAGCTGGAATTCAGCACAGTGGTAAAAATGGTGCCCCCCTTCTCAAAAAGGCCAATTTTTTGAGAAATCAATTGTTATTTATCCAATGACATTTTTGCCATTCTTCAGCAGGGTCCTGAGCCCAGGTTTTAAACTACAGGCATAGATAGGCCTTATGAAACTAGTGGCAGCAGACACTTTAAGGCTCACCCAAGGTGGTCTGAAAGGGAGGGCAAGTGGAGTTTTTTTTTCGTTCCTTTTTGGTCTTCTTTCTTTTTTTTAGCTCCTACCTAGACCCTCAAGAAGCATGTCTGTTGTGGGCTTCACAGATTTTGTATCATTTCATTTATTCCTTGCTTTTAATTAAAACTGTAATACTTTAATTTTAAAATTGTGCCAATACCATGGGGACTAAGAGCCTAGCATAACACCCTATGCCTCTAGAAAAGGCACCAGCCTACCATATTTACATATGTCACATTGGTTCAAGTGGTTTAAAATCTGTTTCATATTATTTCCTCCCTACATTCTTAAATACAAACTGTCACTTTCAGTCTGAACTTAATTGGTGACAATGTTAATCTAATTAAATTCAAAATTACATACATACATACAAGACTTGAATCTGGGTATAATTTGTAATATGTGAGTTAAATTTATATCTGGACCCAAACAATTGCATTACTGTATCAAAGGGAAAACTCAGGCTAAGTCTGTTGTAAGTCTAATAGCACCACCTGCTGGATTTGAAGAACTCCTCAATTAGAAATTGCCTCCCGAAAAAAAGCCATCTGACATACACAGCAAATCAACAAGTCTTATATGTTGAAGGGTACTTTTTTAATTGAATTATCTGAATTATCATCTATGATCTTATAAGTACCAAAGAAAATATCTCAAAAATTCTGGTTTTGATGGCAGAGAAGTATCTGTGTTACTTTGAGTGGCTTTGTGACTCATGAATAGTCTTATACTATAGTATAATGAATAACACCGAGTGCACATCATCAGGCCTGAAACATGGACAATGGTAATATTGTGCCCAAGATACTCTGCCTCACAAGGGCGCACCAATGTCAATGCACTAATGTCAAGACTTGACATTAGTGCAAGGACTCAGGATTTTACTTGGTATTAAACATTCCTACATAACTACACATCATTAAAGTTTTGGTATATCAACTATAATTACCGAGAGCTCTGGATAATTATTGATTTTTCTTAGTTATTTGTGCTCTGATAATTTAGGGAAAAAAAGTTTGAAATTTAATTTTTGTTATCACTTTTCTCATTGTTTCTGAAGTCAGCTGTGAGTGATCTTTATGACTGTGGGGCATGCAGAGTCTGTGAGTGTGTCTGTGGAGCTTCTCAGCTCTGAAAATGATGGAGCATATTTTTAATTTGCTTCAACCAGAAAATGAAACAGGCATATTATTAAAAAAATATTGTATAGAAAAATAATGGACATTAAAGTATTTTCCAACAAAACATACTACAGTAAACCCCAGCAATAGTCATCTGTTGACTATAATTTAAAAACAAAAAAACAATAAATAAATATTCAGGTAGAAATGTGGGTTGGAGTTGTTGTTGTTATTTATTTATTTTCTTAATCGATTTCAATTGTATTAAGAATTGTGGAAAAATCTGAGCTCCCGCAGTAAACCTAAACAAAAACTCTTTCATGTTTTGACCTTACTGATTTAACCATAGAGAAGGTAATGTCCATGTCTGTATTTGTATATGGTGGTTGTGATTGTTGGATTTGGTAAAGGTATCTTATCTGTCGAATGGGTCACCAAGAGGTTGCATCACTCAATTAAAAAAAAAATATTCAGGTAACTTGTATTTTTCATGTATGTATGTATTTATTTATTTGTTTATATATATGTTGAAATGATTTTTATTTATTAAGAATTGTGGGTGAAAACCGGAGCTCCCAGAGTAAACCCAAACAAACACTTTCCCATATTTTGACCATACTAACTCACATATAGAAAAAGTAATGCCAGTATCTCACCTGTCTAATGTCTTCCTCAATGTAATCCAACTGAGTTTTTTAGAACAGTAGCGTAGCCTGTGATGGGCAGATTCAGAGGTGGATGTGGCTTGAACTGGCTCTGATGATGTGTTAGGTGAACCATCTGTGAGAGCCCCTTGTCTAAAGGGACTCAGAGGGTATTTAAAGTATTTGAAACAATCAGCTTCAGTCACATAGCCCTCCTCCCTTTTTAACTGTGGCATTTTCTGGGATTAACCCCAGAAATCTGCTGCAGTGCCCCCTTGCACTGTGCTGTGTGATGATGTGTTTGGTGGACCTCATCAGCATTTTGGGAGCCTAGGAAGCTTCACGGAATGATCTAGAGACCCCTGAATTATACTCTGAGCTGCCTGCGAGTGTCTTTGCTGCCTCTGTTGTCTGGTGCACTCTCTGTCTGACATTGATCTTCTGGACCTCTGGGATAAGGAAACTGTGGACCAACTCTGACACCATCTCCTCAGACTGAAGGTTGCTTTCTTCCATGGCACAGGCAATATCGCTGACCTCCTTTGCTTTCCTGTGGATCTCTTCCCTGGCTTGCTGGTCAGCTGTCTGCTCCAAGGTCTGCAGGATGACGTCCTCCAAAAACAAATCCACAGTTTCCTCGTGTAATTGCACCACTTGTCTGAAGATCTGATCTTCTTCTCTTTGTCTGTGCTCCTCCACCTGTCTCTTTCTGCTCTCCTCAGCCTCTCGTAGCCAAAGGTCTCTCTCTGCCAGTAGTGTAAAGGCATGGATCCTGCGCTCTTCCTAGAGATGAATCAGCTCGTTGGACAAGGTGTCAAACAGGTGTTGAAGCTCTGCACCTACAACTTTGGCCTGAGACGCCTCCTTTTGAGAGTTCTTGTGTCTTTGTTTGTCTCTCTGTTTTTTCAGAGTCACTTTGAGTGCTTTGTGAGCTTTTTGTGGCTGCTGTTCTTCCTTCTGCAGGGCAGGGACATTTCTCAGCTCCTGGATGAGCTCTAGATGATTTTCTTTCCCCTTTGACATCTCCAATTGGATTCCTCTTCCTCTCAGTAATTTCTGAAGGTGGATGGCTGAGAGCTCTATCTCCTCATCCCCCTCAGGAGGCTGCTCCACTCTGGGAGTGACAGGACGAGAAACAGGTTTCTCCTTCTTGAGAAGAGAACTCAAAGATTTCTTTGCATCTTGCTTGCTCTTCTCCCTCAGGACCTTGTATTTCTCCATCAGCTCTTCTGCTCTGCTCATGGGGGGCTTGATCTCATCACTGATGTTGCTGACTTTGGGTTTGGTCCTTTTCACTTTTGGCACCAGAACTGAGGCAGACAGTCCAGCCTCAAGCTTTACCAAGCCTACATATGTGTCCAAATAATGGCTTTTCATCTCATTCTTGCAGGCTTTCCTCCTGGTGGATGTTTCTGCACAGTTCCAAGGGTAATATCACTGAGAATCTATACAAACCCTGACAATGTGAGGTTGTTCTAGCTTATGCTCCACATTTCTCCTCTTAGCTTCTAGATTTCTCAGTGATCTGATATAGTCATTTTGAATCTTGTGTACCTTGGTCTCCTCGTGTTTTTGATTATTATAGTATTTCTGGTTAAGTCTCTGGCTTGTAACTTCGTCCTGGACCTCATCTCTCTACCTCAAGAGGTCCTTAAGCATAGCCGTACAAGCCTCTTGTAATTTCTGGATTTCTTCCTCTCTGAAAGCCCATTCTTTGGCCTCCATCTCCCCCATCATCTGTCTCCTTTTATCCACCTGACTAAAGTCATCCAGTGGAGGAAGGGTGGCCTCCCAAGCTCGTTTGGCACGTGCTTTCTGTATTATTTTAATTTCTTCCAGCCCTGCAGGTAGACCATACCCCCAAGATAAAGCTGCCAAATGCAAAAGCTCTGAGGGAGCTGTCCCACGCTGTACAACATACTCGGGACTGTACGGGTCTGTCTCTGCTTCACTTTCCCTGTAGTCTGTCTGGACTCCTACAGTGAAGCCTCTGGGCTGTTGCTCAGCATTGTTTTCACCAGCAGATGTAAAACTGTGTTTTGGCAGAGCCAGAATCACATCTGTGGGAACATGCAAAGGGACTCAGAGGGTGTTTAAAGTATTTGAAACGATCAACCCCAGTCACATGGCCCTCCTCCCTTTTTAACTGTGACCAAGCTTTTTGACTAACCCCAGAAATCTGCTGCAGTTCCCCTGCCCTGTTCTATGTAATGATGCGTTAACTGAACCTTATCAGAGATAGGTAGTACTGTAAGTGTAGATCTTTTGGTGCGTAAACAGATTTGTGCTTGGCTGTATTAATCAATGGCTTACTGTTCAGTAACCTCTTTGGAGCACTGTTGCAGCCTGTGGCCTGGACTGAGGTGGATGTGGCTTGAACTGGCTCCGATGTGTTGGTGGAGATATTGTCTGAGGGGAGCATGTTTTAGGGTCAGAACCACTTCTGATGAGTGGGGTCTGTGGTGGGCGTGGTTTGTGCTTATCTTTTTTTAACTGTATCTAACTGTATTAGTTTGCTGCATGTGTAGTGAGCTGTTTGCAGCACTAGTAGAGTCTGTGTATGACGTTTTTTTTCTTAAGGTTTTGAAATGATGAGTCTTCAGTTCAGTTTCTTAATAAACTCCTAGTCTCTTTGTTTCCGCTTGACTCAGCCTAATTAAGACTCTTCCTGTGCCGTATTTATTTTAGAATTTTGTGTTTTATTGCATTGTTTGTTTAACTGACCTCTACAGAGAGGTTGTAGAATCAAAGCCATTTTCCAGAGTCCAATTATAATATTATATTGACTGTAAACAAACAAACAAACAAACAAGTAGATTGATAGATCTACAGACAGACAGAGAAATTCCAATTCCATGAAAACTACACTTTTTTAGAAAAAAAAACTTTAATCAAGTGCCAACATTATCACTGCAAAATTAAATAAACAGCACTGATTAGCTGAAAATGCACTGTATTAAATTTATTTTTCTATCTTGAAAAACTGTTGAAAACCATTCTGAAAAATGAAATTTGAAGTTGAATTTATTGGTAATCCTTACCCTGAATCAATACACTTGAAATTATATTCTCTCAATCTTGTGATGTGACTAATGTTTTAGGACCCAATAGCAGATGCCAGGACTGGGCATAGTTTCAAAAGGATTCATTCTGAAGGGACAGGGCTGGCGTTGCGAAAGGCACGAGGAGAGTTGACACGCCATTAAGCACGTGGTGAGGGAACACAGCAGAGATGTAGGGTGAGAACAGGGAATGGACAAGTTGAGCGTGAGGCTTGCGAGTGGGTGTCCGTAACGGTGGCTGTGAGGCAGGAGGTAGACTGTAGCAGTCATGGGTCTTGCGGTGACGGCAGGTGAGTTCTGAGGCTTGGCAGTCGGGTTGCACCACAGGCCTCACAAACGTAATGGGATGCTCCCATTACAGTGACACAGTCCTCCCGAGTGAACGGCAGTCAAGAAAGGCTGCCCACGGAGCGCTGGACAGTGGGCTCCCTGAGCACATTTACTCCAGTCCAGCCGTCAACAGGCACTTGTAAGTACCTCTCTGGGTTACGTGCACTTTTGAAGGTGGACTCGTTCACTCTATTGAGAGAAAGGAGTATGCATCTGGCTGTGCTATTGGTGCGTTGCGTATTCTGACTCTTGCCTCTCAAATGTGTGTGCTTCATTGCATAGCATGCACCCTTGTGATTGAAAGGGCCCCACATCATATCCAGTAACAGTTGGGAGTGCACGTCCACCTGCCACAGCATGAAAATGGGGCTCAGATATTAAAGTTTAAGGGATAACCCATGCCATAGGGTGTTGGATGAAGACCGTGTTATTTTATTATTGAAATGAACGTCAGGGAATTTGCTGCCTTTATGAGACCGTGCAGCCACAGCACATAAAGAGGCCTGTGTCTGTGGCCTGATAGTGTGTATAAGAGGCCCCTTTGCGGCTTGTGCCTTCGCTTACGGCCATACCACCCTGCACGCATGAGCTAGTTGTATCCCGGAAGCAATCGAGCTTTTGTCAGAGTACGTGTTTTGCTTGTTTGCCTGAGCCTGGTCTCAGCACTTTTTGTTCATTTTTTGTCACCGAGATAGTAGTTTTGTTTGTTTATAGTTTAATTGGCCTTTTGATCTTGTCCCCCAGCAGTTGGTGACTGTTTGGGGGTACACCGCTTTGAGTTCTTTTTTTTTTGTCTATGTTTTCCATTATGTCGAGTGAAGCAAGAGATGGACAGACCATGGCGAACGAACAATGGAACGGTATGAACAACAACAAGAAGGACAACGGACCAAAAGAAGGAAAAGTAATGTGTGATAAGAACCTGATGGTGAATATTGAATTGCTTGGAGAAGTCAAAATTCCAACGATCGATGTGATTAACAATGTCCGTATGCTGTGTGGGAGATTTCTGGCGTGGCAAGGTTGATTGATGGTTTAAAAATCGGAGACATGAGAGTGGTGGCGAAAGAACTTTCTAACGATGAACCAGTGGTGTCCTTTTTAAATTTGCCGGCATACATTGCGGATGAGGATATCGTAGAGTGGGGAGTTACACCGACTTGGCCGGTAAAATGGAGGATGTGGCCAGGGACCAAGTTCGCTGATACAGTTCAATCACTCCCTTGCACAACGAAATTTAATACTGCATTGGGCCCGGAGTATTTCCAGGTAATCCATGATAAGCAAGTGAAGGTGTGCAGATTGTGCATTCAACCAGGGCACATAATAAGAGAATGTCTGGAATTCACTTGCCACAAGTGTGGAGTTCAAGGTCACTACGCGAGAGAATGCACGAGATCCGAAAATCATTGCAAGGTATGTAAAAATGATGATAAGTGTGTATGTCATTCTAATAGTGATGAAGTGTTGATTGACCATGTCAGCGAATCAGAGGGCGAGTTGGAGATGGAAGAGGCAGACCAAGACAGAGAGAGTGCTGGTGAAGACTCTTACACTCACCTAGAAATGAGTCAGGCATTGATGAAGGTGAGTGAGAGAGAGGCAGAGCTGTGCTCCACATTTGACAGTGTAGGGATGAGTCAGCTTGCCTGACAGTCAGCCTGCGTCGGGGGGGGGGGGGTCGGTCGGGACTCCACAAGAGTCTCGACACTCCCCTGGCGCGTATGAGCCTGACCATTCTTAACACTCCAGCACTGCATCATCCTGAGGACTCCAATGACTCCAATTCCCAAACTGTCTATTTTGAAAAAAAATACTGGTCTGCCCAATCCCACGGTTTCCGCTGCACACGAGCCCACAATGCACAATTCTGATGACGAAATGGACACGGCAGCCTTCATCCCAGCCCAAAAACGTCTGAGTCTGAAAAACAGTAACAAAAAAATTTTAAAATTAAGAGATCAAAATTAAAATTATGCAATCATATGCTTTCTTGTTCATTACTTTATTATTTTCGGCTCTCATTGCAAACTTTCCCATCAATAACATAAACGGACTGAACAATATGAGCAAAATCAGCTCTTTTTTTCCATAAAATTCATTCTGACATCATGTGTATTCAGGAGACAAAATGGAATCAGGACACTCTAGGAAAAAAATCAAACAATTCTGGCCTGATACACTCCACTACTCACTTGGTCCTCCCAATTCATGCGGAGTAGCCACTCTTTTCAAACATACTGTTAAAAACATATCCGTGAACCACAAAGACAATGCAGGCAGACTCTTAATAACTGAACATTCCTTTAAACACCAGAAAATCAGGATAATCAATGTTTATGCGCCAAATAACGAACAATGCAGAAAAGATCTGTTTCTAGAACTAAAAAAATGGTGTATAAACAATTGTATTATTGTTGGTGACTTTAATGTTACTCTAACTAACTATGATGTATCCAGCAATAATGTGTTTGAAGGTGACATGAGCAGGGCCACCCTCTTTGACCTCCTGAACACATTCAATAATGGATGTATGGCGTGTACTCCATCCGGGAGAAAGAGGGTATTTTCGTAAACAAATAGTACGAGATAAGGTAAAACAAGCAAGACTGGATATGATTTTTGCAGATCCTGGGCTGATGAAAAAAATTAATTATACAAGGTACGTGACCACTCCACAGTGGAATTTAATATTAATGGTAATGATTATTGTAAAAATTATTCAATGTGGGCTTTCAATGCCAGTTTGTTAAAAGATGTATTTTTCAGGAAAACCATGTCCAACTTGCTGAAAAAAGCATATGATGAATTGTCAATGTATGATCTGTTGAACAACTGGTGAGATGAATTAAAGGTAAAAATTAAAAGAAAATGTATTCATCATGCTAAAGAACTGAAGTGGAAGGAGAACAACAGAGAACTAAGAATTATTACAAACAAAGAACTAACTCTACTTCATAAAGGAAAAGATAGAAGTGTTGAAAATTACCTGGCTGCTAAAAATGAACTTGACCAAATTGATAAAAAGATGCCAGGGAGCGGCTATAAGAAGCCGCATCCAGCACCTT
This sequence comes from Acanthurus leucopareius, assembly GCA_029814765.1. NCBI lineage: Eukaryota > Metazoa > Chordata > Actinopteri > Acanthuriformes > Acanthuridae > Acanthurus > Acanthurus leucopareius. The sequence continues at coordinate 2,989 of JAQMCX010017116.1, read as the reverse complement.
TACGAAGGTGAAAAATGTTCTGCATTTTTTTTGGGGCTTGAAAAGCAAAAACAGGGAAGAACCAAAATAACGGAATTTATAAATAAAGATGACGTCATATTATCTGAAGAAAGTGAAATAATAGAAGAAATTAGCAATTACTACGCAGAGCTTTTCCACAGCGTTGGCAATGACAAGCTGGCCACGCAGGAAATGCTAAATAATATTGATAAGAAACTAATGGTAGAAGATAAAGAATACTGTGACTCACTGATTCAGGAAAATGAAATCACTCAAGCCATTGCTAGTTTAAATCTAAATAAGAGCCCTGGAGAGGACGGACTGACGGCTGAGTTTTACTGTACATTTAAGGAAGAACTCATGCCACTTGTCCTCTGCGTGATTCGAAATTTTGAAAAAAAAAAATCAGCTGCCAGCATTCTTTAAAAGTAAAGGTGAAAGGAACAACTTGGATAATTACAGACCTATCAGTTTATTAAACACGGACTACAAAATCATCTCCAAAATATTAGCTAACAGATAAAAAACGTCATAAGTTCAATAATAGGGAGCCATCAATCATACAGTGTACACAATTTTGGACACAATACTTAATATACACGAAACAGTTCGCTTGGCGCTCCTGGGGGGAGGCATCTGGCTCGGTCTGGACGTTAACAAGGCCTTCGACCGGGTCGAGCATGCCTTCCTTGGGGAGACGTTGAGCGAGCTGGGCTTCGGCAAGTACTTGTATGTAATGTAACGACAAGTTAACTGAATCTTTTAAAATCACCAGGTCAGTGCGGCAGGGCTGCCCCCTGTCGGCGCTGTTGTTTACTTTGGTGGCAGAGCCACTAGCCAGTCAAATTATGAAAGATCAGAAAATCTTAGGTATTGATACTAAAGCAGGGTGGTATATTAAATGCATTCAATAGGCTAATGATTTTAACGTATTTGAAAGGTTGGAGGAAGATATAGAGATGATTCTAACTCATGTTAACACTTATGAAAAGGCCTCTGGGGCAAAAATTAATAAAACTAAATCGGAAATTGTGTCAATAGGTAAGGTTAATGTATATAGTAATAAATGGGGCTTTAAAGAGATAAAAGAGCACAGGAAAGTATTAGGGGTGCACATAGGGGTGAAGCAAGAGAAGGCCGAGGAGCAGACCTGGAAAAAAATAATTTGTAAGATCAAAAAGACTCTGAATATGAGGAGAAACTCAGGTCTGTTCCTCAGGGGAAGGGTAATAGTAACTAATGCGCTCATGATGTCAAAGGTGACCCAGAGTACTTGCTCTCTCCCAAAAATGGGCTGCACAAGAGATCAATCAGGCAGTGAATAGTTTTATTAGGAAAGCTAAAGCAAACACCATTGCTCATAACACAATGATAGGGGATTTGAAATTGGGTGGTGTGAAATTGGTAGATCTAGACTGTAGAAAAGAGGCACTCAGGCTAAAGCTGGTAGGCAAATTATTAGCCCATAAGGGGGAGATGCCTTGGCTGGACAGCTTCAAGAAACATCTTGAGTCCTTTGGACTGGGGTCAGAGTTCAACCTGTTACAATACCACAAGCAGGGAAGTTACAATCATATCCCCAAGCTGTTCCAGGAAGTGCTTGACGCTTGGGGAAAGGTTTTGAGCTTGACAGTACCATAGTGTGGAACGAGAGGGTGTGTGTTGGAATTACCCTTCCTCTCGTGCCCGAGATTTCAGAAAAATAAAGTTTTGGTATGTAAAGCAGTGGGGGATATAGGCTGCACACAAATTAAACATTTAGTAAATCAGGTTGGTGAATGGGAGTTAGAGGGTGTTTTAAATAAACTAAAGGTTCATAAGGTAAAATACAGAAAGGATGTAATAACCAATGTATTTCAAAAAGGTAAAAAAATGGCATGTCTCCTGAATGGCTTTCTTTGTTGAAGCAGGGAGGCTGGACGGTGCAGGACGATGCAGTGGGGATCCTCCCGTGCCTTGGACAGAAGAAGGAAAGCATCTCAAACATCAGAACCAAACAATAAGCAAGCAATAAAATTTTACAGACACCTACCTCCGAAAAGAAATGGCAGGAAACCTTTCCAGGAATAACAGGTAGCATCATTTGGAGCAATATGGACATCCCCAACTCACCTCACAGTTGTTTCAATTTGGATTTTAAGCTCAGGCACAGGAGGATTTTCACCTGCATCGTCCTGCATCAGATCCACAAAACTGTTAATCAGAGGGCTTTCCCGGTCTGTAAAAAAGAAGACGAGACTTTGGAACATATTTTCTGGGACTGTGATTCAATAAGAACATTTAAAGATGGAACATTTAACACAATAACATCACATTGCGGACACTCTTTTAAGGACCAGGAGCATCAAAAGAGAGCATTGTTTTTATGGATAAGACTGATAAAAACTGGAACATCATAAACATCATGCTAGCTCTAGTGAGACTGGCATTGTTCAATGCCAGAAACCTGGAACTTTATGAAAAAAGGACAGTAAAATCTTGGACTATTTTCACAGGACAACTCAAATAGCATCTTAGGTTGCTTTATTGAAGAACTTTGAGAATTTCATATTAGAAAATACTAAACTCTGCAATGTAAATAATGAAAATGTTGAATTTAGTTTCTAAATTCTAATTTTGTTTTGGCCTATTTTGGTGGTAGGATGCTTTAACACACACAGAGGTTTTTGTTTTTTGTTTGGTTTTTGATTTATTTCGAATGACGCATGGGTGCTTTTATTTTGATGTCTTTCCCCATTTGGGGAAGGCTCATAGTAAACACAACACACAGGTGATTTTTTTGATTGTACTTGATTGTTGATTGGTTTTTAAAGGGACTTAGTGGTGAGCACTTTTTGATCACAGCGTGGGATTTCAGATTCAGATTCAGATTCCTCTATTGCCATTTGTGAAAAACACATAGGAATTTTTCCCAGTGGTTCCAAGTGCTCACAGGACAGTAAATAAATAAATAAATACCCACAACAATACAAGAATACCCACAACAATA
>JAQMCX010017115.1:0-29213 GCA_029814765.1 Acanthurus leucopareius | reverse complement strand
TAGGTCTGCAGGCCGAACTCTGCACTGATGGTCCTGGTGGCACTCTGCTGGACCACGGCCACCCGGGCCTGGTTTCCGGCCCTGCGCGGCTGCTGGCTTACAGCCAGCTGCTCCACCACAGAGCCCAGAAGCTCTTGGGCTCCAGCGTACTCGTCAGCCTGCATCTCCCTGGAGCTGTCCACCACCATGACCAGGTCCATGTTCACCTCCTGAGGCTGCGGGGCGTCCTGGATGAAGGTGCACTCCTCTGGACGCGTGCAAGGGTCTGAGGACACAACAGCCCGGTGGTTTAGCCAGAAAATATCTCCTGATGTGACCGAACTCTCTGTGAAATATTTTTTATTTTATATTTTATGGTGATACAAAGAGGGCGGCTCAGAGCTCACCGTAACAGATGGTACAGTTCTTGACTCTACTCAGGGCGGCATCCCTGTCCGACCCCAGCACTGTGAACATGGAGTTTCCTGAGTCGTCAACCTGAGTTGAAGAAACATCTCCCATCATTTGTTGCTCAATGTCTTCTTCAATAAAACCCAACAACATTTCTTCAGTGGATGAGATCATGTGCATAAAAAATGACAATCAACATGAGGTGTCAGGAACGAGCAGAAGTTTGATGGATTGTCTCACTTGGGGAAATTAGATCGAAAGATTTGAGCACAACTCTCATCATCTCATCATCTCACCCAACGTTCAGTGTTAAAGGAAGAAAACAAATCTGCATCTGAGACACAAAATCCCACAGAACATCTTGCACATGAGAGTTTTTGTTCTGTTCTCACTGAGCTGGACAGCTTCAGAGCCGAGTTCACTGACGCTGAGCAACACGACCACCGAGAGCTCTGCAAAGCAGGACGTGCCGAAGAACAAAACTCACCTGCAGAGCTCGGCTCACGGCCGGAGCGGGACGCAGAGAGACGACAGCCGGGACGATGTTCAGAGCCCGGAACTCCATCACAGACGTGAGGATGCTTGGACTGTCCTGTGAAATTCCGTTGGAGAAGAAGATGGCCACCTTCCTCATCATCAGTCCTGAGCGAACACGCTTGAAGACGTTCTGAGCCACGAAGCGCATGGCGGCGCCCAGCTGGCGGCGGTTGGACGTCCTCTCCAGAGCGATGTTCTTCACAGACTTGATCAGCTGTTCGTGGCGGCGGTAGTCCTGGAAACGGATCAGGTACTTGGTGTAGGTGCTGTATCCCACCACGGCGACGCGAGCGCCGGTCGGACAGTTGCTCTCAGAGATGGCGATGTCCTTCAGCAGGAAGAGGAGGGCGGAGCGCTGCCTCTCGAAGGCCGCCGGGGTCACATCCTCCGACATGTCCAGAGCGAACACCAGCTCGGTGGGGTAGGCCGGACACTTCGGCTTACCTACAGGAGTTTATGTTCAGAGAAGCAGAGGAAAAAATGACAGTCTGACAGAAACAGAGTCCGGTCGCCTCGATGCTCCTCCGGAGGCTCCGTGTTCTTCATCACTGTTGGCCAAACACCGTTTAACTCCCTGAACTTTCTTTACATCCTAGTTAAGTCACCACAGTTTGCAGACACATTTTAAGTCCTAACAAAGTCCTGAAGATCAGATTTTTATCCTGATGGGAAGAAAAGTATTTGAGAAGCTTCAGAGAGAGAATCTAAAGTCAAACTGTTAAATTTAAAAGATGCTCACGGATCCTCCGGTCTCACAGACATCAGAAAGGAAGTCAGAAAGACTTTAAAGTTCAACTGAAAAAAGGCTGAGAGGTCATAATTTTCACCGGATGATCTCACAGTTTGTGTTCTGGGAGTAAATCTGAGCTGAAGTCTGGAGATGAGCTTACCGTGTTGTTGTGAGGGACAGAACGGAGACATACGTACCAAAGGAACATCCTGTGTGAAGACAGACAGGAAGTCATTGGGAGCTGAACTGGAAGGAAACTGAAACTATGTGATGAGTTAAAGTTACACAAACATGTCAGAAAAAGCTCAAACTGTCTGCTCATTCTCTCACAAACACAGGAAACAAGCGTCACATACGGAGTTTGTATCTTGGAAGAAAAGGCCGAGCCTCCTGATCTAAGACTGGAGTCACAGATACATTTTTATGTATCTGATGAACAATTGAAGCGATTCAGAAACGTTTTCTTCATCACGTCTTGAACACTTACCGCAGTTGTCTCTGATGATTTGGATCAGCTTGCACTTATGAGAAAACAGAGAAGATGGTGAGTTCAAAACACATCTCATATTTTATTTGATAGAAATGTTTGCAGGTGAAGTGAATATAAAGGTGGACTCACAACATTTTCTCTGTCTCCAGGAGGACCTATTGAACCCTGAGAAGAGGAAGAAAAAGCAGATATTAGCTAACTGGTTTCTCATTTGTGCCCAGTATCTTTTTTATTTTAATTCAGGTAACATAACTGCTGTAGATAACAAATCATTAAGGGCTCTTTTTGGTTTAAAGGTGCAAAAGTTTCCTTCTCATCTCCTTCGTTGCTGAGTGAACTTCACGCCCTCTCACCCTGTGTCCTCTCAGTCCTGGCTCTCCTTTCGTGCCCGGCAATCCTGCATCGCCTGAAATTCCCTGAATCAATGAGACCAAAAAGTCACTGATGAAGCAAAAACAGTCAGAGTTGATGGAAACCCACTGAGGCGAGTCGTCACTCACCCCTCGACCCTGGTTCCCTTTTTTTCCTGGGTATCCTTTGGTTCCCTGCTGACCGTAGTCCCCCTGAACACGAGACAACACACAGAAACAACCGCGTCACTCGCTGCTTCTCCTCAGGTTGCAGCTGTAAGATTTAATGTCTCTTAGATTTTTGCTCTTAAAAACTGTCCGGACTCACCGGTAAACCAGGAAAACCAGGAAAACCAGGATCTCCCTGCGTGGAGGAGGAGACGCTGGATTAGACAATCAAAAGGATTTTGTGTTTGCTTCGTGTTTTATTGACGGGCTTTTAGAAACAGCAGCTTTCTCATTTCAGCAGCAGCCAGTAAAAATCAACCACTAACTAATGAGCCACGCTTTATGTTTTGGAACTTAAGATGAATCAGATTTATTTTTCCAACAGAATTTTTTGCCCGTTTTTAATTTGTAGTTTGTAATTTGAAGTGTTTACACAACAGGAGTGTGTGGAAACAAGAATTCATTTGCATTTCCCTTCTGTACATTTTCTGCAGATTTGGGCTGAATTTGGGGGGAACGTGACATCCTATTTCTCGTCCTTGAGGTCGGCTCTACCTTGACACCTTTGGGTCCTGGAGATCCATAACCATCTCTTCCATCCTGACCCTGAAACACAGCAGACAGACAGTCTGAGTTCCTGACTGCACAATAAATGTACAGTTTGCAGTGTTTACAGCTCCTTACCGGTGCTCCGATGTGTCCCGGTGATCCCAGAGCCCCCTTAACCCCCGGATCCCCTGGTTGGCCCTTCAACAGCAAGAACAACACAAATTTAAACCTCCTCTGTTCTGAACTCAGAGCAGCAGCAGGATCGCAGACTTGACTCCAAAATACAAAATCCCTCCCGTCTGAGTCGTTTCTGACTGTCTGCCAAACAAACCCTGCACAAGTATCTCTGATGCAACTGATCACATGACGTTCAGATCCGACATCCACTCAAGAAAACTCCACTTGGACAAAGACAGCAGAACATTCCAGTGAAAGTCACATGGATGACGGAGGGACAACGCGTGAGAAAATATGTACATACCTACAAGAGGCTCTACTGTAAGAGCCTCCCTGCGTCAGAACTGAAGATCTAAAACATCTAAAACGTTTTATGGAGGTTCTTGTCTTTGTTTGTCATTTAGAGTCTTTGCAGATGCATGCTGGGGGATCTGATCTCTCTCTTTGCGACATCTGTGGTTCTGATCATAAAGTTCAGAGGAGGTTTTGGACACACAAGCCCACATTCTTTCAGCAGTGTGTCTGAGCTTTTCCAGGGAATCATTAAATCTCTGACTAATCAGCCGATGTCTCAACATCACAGGCGAGGCACAGGAAATGATGTCACACACCTTTTGTCCATTAGCGCCACGACGTCCGGGTAATCCTGGGTCTCCAACTGGTCCTGGTTCACCCTGCAGGAAAACCAACAGCGTCAGTCAGGAAGAGCTAAAGCGACCAAACATCACATGAGGCCAAACGGGGAACCTGAGGATCTTTCATCCATCTGTTCTGAAGCACATTTTCAATTTATGCACAAAAATCTGAGTGAAAAAAAACAAATAACCTCAAATTTTATTCTCAAAATCATCTGAATAAAAAGAGAAAATTATCTGCTGAAGTTTTCTGTCGGAAACTGTCTGACGGCAAAGACAAGCGGTGATAGTAACGGCAGCTGCTGCAGGTAACTCACAGGTGTGACCTTCCAGCTGACTGAATCAGCTCTGATGACACACTGTGACATCAGCGCCACCATCAGGGAGAAGGAGGTGCTGATGCTGCAGCTCTCACTGATGTTTTCTTCTGTCCTGCTACAGTTCCAGTGATCAGAACCAGGACGGATCAGACCGACTCACCTCTCCACCATGTCGTTATTAAAAATAAAATGCTGATGTTAAAGGGCCGGTTCCAATTTTTTAAATAGATCTCAACACTAACGTGCTTCCACGTACATTTTCTTTCTGTATTGGATCTATTTTTCACTGAAAAAAGCACCAAAATGAACTTCACAGCTTCGACATTTGCTCTGTTTCCAACATTATCGTCAGTGAATGGCGCCTCCTAGAGGTGAGGTGCATTCAGTGAATACATTTATGCAACAATTTCAGTGTAAAACAACAGTGAGACCTCAGCAGTCTGACTTAGAGGAAGCTGAGATGTTTTTACTGACCTGAAGTCCTGGAAAGCCAGGATTTCCTTTGGGTCCACGTTCACCGTTGGGTCCTGGTCTTCCCTGCAGAGACCAGACAGGCTGGTTTAGGACGGCGCCCCCTCACACTCCCAACCTCACACAGAGTCGTCATACACACCAACACTGAGTGTGTTGCGTCTATGCAAGAGGTTTGGCTACCTGGATGTGCCACGAGAGCCAAGGAGAGAGCTTCTCGGGTTGTTACAGTGAGTCTTGGAGCAGAACGTCTGGTAGCTGGAGGTTAGTTTTCTCAGGAGACCGCTGGGCAGAAAAGCTTTCACTAATGAAGCCAAAGAAATGTTTCCAAATTGTTCTGTAAAAACACTGAACTAACCACAGAGGACTTGCTAACAGAACCAGATTTTTTTCTTAATCACTGCCAGAGTGGACATTTGGCTTCAGTTTCCACAAACAGTTCCGCTGAATTTCTCTGGAAGTCTGTCCATCAGCCAAACCTCCACATCTGTCTAAGTTCCCCTGATGTGCCTAATCTGTTTCAGAGGATCTGGGTGGTAAACAGGCACAAAGACTGAAGATCCTCATGAAAAACCTAACGTTCAAACTTTCCTCAAACAGTTTAATGATAATATGAAAGTGTTAAAAACATGAAATGTGACTGCAGCCGAGAGAAGAGCCGTCAGAGCTGAGATCAATACGAAATCAATAAACATTCACCCACAATTTGTTTGGACTATTTTACTACAAGAAAAGCAGGCCTGAATTTTACTGACGCACACACACACACACACACACACACACACACACACTCAGGAGGAGGAGAGGGAACTTCATCATAAAGAAACAAACATCCACATGATGGCTGCTGTCGTCTCACCTGTGGACCTGAAGCACCTGGGCTGCCTGGAACTCCTCTACCTCCCCCTTGACCAGGTCTGCCCTGCAAAGACACACACACACACACACACACACACACACACACACACACACACACACACACACACAGGTTACAGCAGGGTATCAGTGTGTAAAAGCTGCCTGCAGAGCGGAGTGTTTGCTCCTCCTGTACCTTCTCGCCGGTGGGGCCTCTTCGTCCATCTTGACCCTGCACAGCAGAAATTGAAGAATATTTAATCTGCAGTAAATCTGGTGTCATTAGCTGCTAACGTGCTGTTCTTGGCTGATTCCACAGACCACAGACATGAGAACGTTGCAGCGTGGAACAGAACAGCAGCTCTTTTCTCAAACATCCAGCAGCCTGCTGACACTCTGGAAGTCTTCGTCGTTGTGATCAAAGTTTTCATGACTGCATGAAGGCTGTTTTTTCACTGTTTAGATTTGCGTTCCATTAAAGGGTTCAACTGTGAAACGAGAGCTGCATAACTCAGCTCTTTGTATCTTAAGCTACAGTCTCATCGGTGTGGCGGTCGGGGCTCAGACGGTGAGCTGCTTGGTGTGAATCAGCTTTTCTCCTCTGCAAAGTTTCTTCTGTCCTGTTCAGTGTTTACTTCATGTAACATGATATTCCCTGCAGTGAACATTGTGACTGCACACATGAAAGCATTTAAAATGTTTCCACTCTGAGCGTTAAATGAAATCTTTAGAAAAACACTGACACAACAAACTGCAAAGAGAACGAGGTGCAGTGACGAGGAACGGAAACAACAACAGCTTTTCAGTGTGGATGTGAATTCAGAGCCGGTTGGTGAGTCAGTGGAAGAGAATATGGATCAATGAGTTAACTAAGAAAAAATGGTTCAATGATCAGCCAATGACAGGCAAGACTGGACCAATCAGATTCATCCAAGCAAACTTCAAGCGCCCACATACGAGTCCTGCAGTAAAAATGTACCTGAGTTCAAGACAAAGCATCAGAACAAACACCTCAAGCGTCCTGAAACTGAAAATCCTGAAGTGCAAAGTGGCATAAAACAGAAACAGACTGTTGGTTCTCCGGCACAGCTGACAGGAGGGAAGTCTCACCTTGTTTCCGTCCTCTCCGGGCTCACCCGGCTGCCCATCAGGTCCAGGTTCACCCTGTGGATTCGATTACATGATCACAGAGGATGAAAAGTGCTTTAAAGCCTTTGCGAGACAGGATTTACTGACTCACAGAATAACTGTTCAAACAGATCCTCACTGTGTTCAGACCTTTAGACTCAGAGGATAATCAGCAGAGGAGGAAGTATTCACATCCTTTACTGGAGTAAAAGTAGTAATATTACACTTTAAAAACAAGTAAAAGTTGTCCAAACCGTCCTGAAGTTAAAGCAAAGGAGCGTTATCACCACGACGTACTTCAGGTACGACAGGGATTTTATATCTGACGGTTCTGGATTCAGTTTCCTGTCGTCTCAGTCATGTGAGCAAAGGTGACAGTGACAGTGTTAGTGGTTTATGGGATATGAGGGAGATTTCCCAGCATGCAGCCTGATGTTTCTCACGTTTAAACCATTGTAACCGGGGTCTCCTTTTGCTCCTGGGATGTTGTTTTGTAAACCTGGTTCCCCCTGTCAGAAAAAACACAAGCACACGTCTGAACCGTCTGTGAAAAGATGAAATTACAAACTCAACAAAGTTTCATTTTCTGGAGTTTCCAGCTGTTTTCAGCTGCAGAAAGGAGACTTCAGATCGCCTCATGTCTGAGTGACGGCAGTCTGATGTGACTGCAGAGAGGAGGGGAAGAGATCTGGCTGAAACTCTGCTGGACTTTTCTTAGTTTGAGAATTTGCTTATTGGAAACATCAGACGTGAGGACGTCTCTTGTTTTTAAAATCTCAGTTTTAAAAGGCTGGGAAACTGTTTTAAACTGCAGAATGCCTCATTTACTAATAAACACAGATTTTCAAGCCCAGGAAGCAAAATCCTTCACGTTTTTCACAGATCGGTTAACATCGATTGATGAATGTTTCTGAGTGAAGCAGGCTGACTCACATCACACAGATCTCACAAAACATAAAGAGTGAAAAAAAAATTTAAAAAACCACAACAGAGGCGACATTAAAGGGACCAACGAGGATCATGAAATACACACGATGGTAAAATAAAATACCAAAAGGCAAAATGAATGCAGTAAATAAATAAATCTAAACGGGGGGGGCTGATTAAAAAACAAACAAAAAAACAAAACAAAAACAACCTCACAAAAGATTTTTGAAAAAAAAAAAAACAAGAAGGAGAAATAAAATATGTTGGAACTCACCGGATCTCCTCTCAGTCCTCGCTCTCCTTTCTGCCCCTTCGGCCCTCTGATGCCTGGGATACCCTGAGGACGACAGTTCAGCCTGTCAGTCAACCGGCCAGAGGTCAGAGGTCAACGCGTGCTGTGCTGATGGGTAATAAGATACTGTTGTCTCTCCACAATAATTATAATAATTATTATAATAATAATAATAAAAATAATAATAATGATAATAATAATAATAATAATTGAGAAAATGTGAACGTCATCGTGCTTCACATCCAAACAGCTTCCTGTTCACTCGTATTTGTCTTCAGTTCGTCGTCGCCCGTCTGTGTTTCTGCGTCTGACGGTTTTTCATTGAACAGCAGCTTCAGAGATCCTCAGTCTAAACCAACATACAGACAAATGAAAATGCAGCTTTTCATGTTTTTACTGGCTTTCCTGCGTGTCCTCCCTTTCCTGGAGCTCCGTTCGATCCCGCCAATCCCTGCAAACACAAAACCAAAAACAGCAGCTGAGAGCAGAGATCCCAGAGTCCCTCCAGCTCATCACGAGCTACGGAACGAAGCCACACACGTTCACTCCCTCAGTCTGTCGTCGGCTTTCACTCCCCAAAAAGAGACAGAGTGCAGTAAGTTCACATCACTCTGTTATTTCGCTCTCTAACAAAAGAAACGGTGGCCATGTTGAAGCGGCCTCAGGCTGGATTCAAAGCTCCAGTCAGACTTGAAACCAACAAGCACAGAACGTGAATCAGCATGAACTGGTTTTACTTATTTACTTTAGCGAAGCCGATTTCACTTGACAGCCTGAATCACTGAAACTGAATCGAGATAATCCCCGAGCAGGAGTGTGTTTCCACCTCTGCAGAAAAACTTTTTATGATTTGAGTAAAATATCCAGACTGCTTCATAATTTCATTGGTTCTTATGAGAGAAAGACTCAAATGTGCCACTTCAGAACCAAAAGGAAGAGTTTGAAAAGAAGAATTTAAAGAAACTGAAGCTGCTAAAAGAGTTTTTGGACGTTGAAGTTCGTACCTGCTCTCCATCGACTCCGTCCAGCCCGTCTTCTCCAAGGTCGCCCTGCAGCCATGGAGGAGAAACATCTGTCACATCTCACTTTGGTGATGAGACCAAAAGGCCTGTGATCTTGTGACTAATCTGTGTTTTGTGACATTCACACAGGATCTGTCCCAACCACACCCACAGCTCAAATCTGTTTTTTTCAATGTGTTTTTTCTGTCTGAGCACCGAAACAAGACGAAAAACCACAACATGAAATGTGATTTTTGCAAATCGAATCAAAGTCGCCTCTGAAGGTGCTTTGAGATGTGATTCTGTTGAGGTTTGTTCAGACGTCTGAAGTCGTGCTTCATGTTTCTTTGCTCAGTTCAGACTGACGAGCTCGTTCTTAAAAAACAACAATGTGAACAGTCAAACAAACATTAGATCTGAGCTCTGAGTTTAAATATAACGTCAAAGCTTGCAAACAGCCCATGACTGTAAATTAAATAATATTTGTGTTCATGATTCATCGTGAAATGCAGCAACAGACTCGACTTTAGACGCCAGCAGCTGCGAGGAAACGTACCTTGTTCCCTGAGATCCCTCGGCCTCCCTGCAGACACAAACGACAGGGTTGAAACAGACAAACATTTCCTTTCATTTCCACACTGATGTGTTTATACAGATGTGAACAGGCTGAGTGTCATCAGGTGCATCTGACTGCTTCTGTACCTCAACCTGTTCTACACCAAAAAAAGAAAACTTTTTGAAAAAGAAACATCTGTTTGAAATCCTCTGAAGAAGTCAAGTTCTCAAATATTAAAGGTTGTCTAAATGAATGAAAGAAAATGGTCTTTTAGCTTCCAGAGTTGTGACAGTTTTGCATTTTTCTGCACATGATGGTTTTCCTGCATGTTGGTCCACTTTAAGCTCACATGACCATTCAGGCCGCTGTGATCAGGCGTTCATTCCACCACTGTGCGCTGGGTTTGAGGCCGCGGGACCAAACGATAGCAACACATCAGGGACAGACACGTCATCAGTACAAAAAAAAAAAATAGATTGATGGAGTTGAACTCATGGCTGCATGAAAAACAAGAGCGCCTCCTCTCTTGGCTCATTAACAGCCCATCATGCACCTTGACACTGAGCAGGTCCAGTGACACGAACAGCCGGAGGGTTCGGTCGCACGGCAGCACAAACGCGTCAAAACAGCAACAAAGAAATGAGAAAACGCTCGCAGAGGGAGAAGACATGGAGGACATGTTCGATTGCACTTTTTGTTGCATTTTATTTCCAAAACCACTTTGGTTGCACGTGAAGATTCACCTGAAAGTTGTTTTACTTGTCGTCTTTATTTAATTTGTTTGTTTGAAGCGGTTGTGAACTCGTGACAGTGTTGGTGATATTAGTTTTACCTGTGTGCCTTCAGAATAAGATGGTTTGAGATAAAGAAGTGGCGTAAAATGCAAACTTTTTTCTCATGTTTTTTTAAATTTATTATTAAATCTAGTTTATTAAAAATGTTCAATAATTATCAACATTTTCCAATATGAAATATTTTATGTAAATAGAAAACTTGTCGCCATGTCACCCAGCCCTTTGTTGGTGTGCTGTACCTTCACTCCTCTGGTCCCAGGACAGCCTTTAAAGCCCGGAGGTCCATCTGGTCCAGGAGGCCCTCGATCACCCTGCAAAAGCCACACAAAGTGAGCAGAGACCCGACAGAGCGCACCAACGGGCCGGTGACCCAGTGAGTTCACACGATGCTAACATGCTGACAGGATGTTAACATGCTCACATGATGCTAACATGCTCACATGATGCTAACATGCTCACATGATGCCAACATGCTCACATGATGCCAACATGCTCACATGATGCTAACATGCTAACATGATGTTAACATGCTCACATGATGCTAACATGCTCACATGATGCTAACATGCTAACATGATGTTAACAGGCTCACATGATGCTAACATGCTAACATGATGCTAACATGCTCACATGATGCAGGCCATTTATTGTTTTCATTAACACATTAACACATTAAAACAAGGCTTCGTATTGTTTGACCACACTCTTCCATCTTGGCCGAAGCTGCTGTAAAACGTCTAAGTCAATGAGTCGACATTCTGGATAAACTGAGTGGAGAAACATCTACAATCAGGGATAAGAAGTGAGAACCAGAGGACTTTGACAAGCCTGAAAAAAACAAACTCTGTGAAGGTTTTTTTCTCCGTTTATCCTTTTTAAATTAGCTGCATTAAAGTTGATCAGGAATCAACAAGGTAATGAATAAAAAATCGGACCAATCAGCAGAACTGATGATGGAAGTGGTATCAAAATCTTAGAAATGTTTGTGCCTACTTACAGCGTCTCCCTCATCTCCTGGGAAACCTGGTTGAGCCCTCGGTCCAACTGAACCCTGTTGATGAAACACACACAGCATCAACACAGAAAGCTCATGTCAGTCTGCCTTCACCAGCTGCAGCTGAACAGCAAAGTGCCTGAGAGAAAGCAGCTGACTCCTCTGATACACACAGACCACAAACTTTGTTCTTATCTCAAATGAAACTGAAATCACTGGGAAACGAGACTTGAAGTGAAGAATTCATACTTTACTCTGTAAAATCAGAGGTGCAGTCAGGCTGTTTTCTGATCTCAGAACAGCCTTCTGGTGGCTTTTCACAGGTTTTCCACTTATTCTGAAGACCTTGTTTAAAGTTTACAGGTGTGTACATTTCAATCACCTTTGGCCCCCGGCGGCCATGCAAGCCAGGAGGGCCTTCAGGTCCCTGACATGTGCACATGACGCCACAGCACACCCTGTTTCCCGCCTTGTCCTTCAGACAGACAGACAGACAGACAGACAGACAGTCAGACAGACAGACAGTCAGACAGACAGACAGACAGGCAGACAGACAGACAGACAGACAGAGGAGGAAACAAAACAATGTAAGTTTTGATTTTTCATCGTTGTTCTTTGTTTCAAAATCAAACAGTTACAACATTTATCAGACAGTTTTTCAGGTGTGTCTGCAGTTCTGATGGAGTCGCTTCACGTCTGCACTTCCTGACTTCATACGAACTAAATATGGCAATAAAATGTCCCAAGAACATGTGAATGAACTGTTGTTGTTTTCATGATAAGATGCACTAAATCTAAGAACTACAGTGACTCAGAGACCACAGAGACATGCAGAGGACACAGAGTGTTTTTTGTGGGGGGGGGATAAGACACTGCCTTGTAAACAGCATTTTCTGATGACCTCATTCCGAATCAGATCACATGTGGACTGTTGCAGTTTTCTTCGCATTATTGTTCACACGTTTTGCGCCAGTGACACACATTACAGCAGACACACACTCTGGCTTCCTGCAGCAGGTTCACACACTGAAGTTTTCAGAAAATTAGACTGTTGTTGTTGTTTTTTGACCTCCAGTTTCAGGTCAAATCCTGAGATTATCAGACGTATGACATGAGGAGGGCGAGCGTCTCATGAGTCATTAATCAGAATATAATCTGTAACATGTCAGATATGAATGGAATATTTTATCAGCAACTCATGAAAACAACTTTATCTCATTTAGAACAGGGTCAGCAGTCTGTTCATTGCAGTCTGTGGAAACATGGTCATTGACTGGACGCGTGGTCTAACATGTGACTTATGTGTCTTTAAATGTGTCGGCAGGAACATGAATGACTTACGATCTGCTTGACGATGTTGCTGCCAACACTCGGCATGCCGATGCTGAGAGGAAGGTTGTAGTCATACCCTCGGCCGAACTCGAGCTTCTGCAGCTGGGCGGGGTTACGAACGCCCTCCAGAGCCACAATCAGCAGAGCGCTGACCCCTGCAGACGGTCAACAGATCAACAGACTGTAGGTTCACTGTCCAGAGGAGTTTATGTGATGGAGAACTCTAAAACAATAAAGGTTGGTTTTTAAATGCAGTGAGTTGGGTTAGCTCAGTAAGTCGTTCCTTGTCGGGTGTTTCGTGACTTTATGTTCGATTTTGGGGACGTCTGAGAACATTCAGAAGGTTCGTAATATTGGCAATAGGATACATTTTGGACGGTTTGTTTGCTGTATTGTTATTTTCATGCTTTCTTTGTTTGTTGAGCTCTGTTAAAACACTGGAGCATTTCCTGTTGAAGTGCATCGTAAGCAGCTGAGCAGACAGTTTTAATGGTGACTGAAACCTGTATTTAAAAAAAAGGTTTTTATTCATGCTGGAGATGACGAGATGCTGTCTGAATCCTGTCCAAACATGGCTGCCACCGTACATCCACACTGGTCCTTCTGACCACAGACGTTACACCAAACATACAGGGACATCACATTCGATCAGAAGCTCTGCTGCTTCTTAAAGCAGAAATATTCGGCTGCCAAACACATTAAATACGTTAAATATGCTGTGTGTTACTTTTCAGAGCTAGCGACCACCTGCTGTCATGTTCTCATGCTGGACTTCATAAACTCTAATAATAATTATAAATTATGTTTATATTTTAAATTAGAAAATAAAAACTCTACTAATAATTAAGTTAAGCGGTTAGTTGGACAAAAGAATTAAAAAACTGTATTGGGACTGATATATATAAAAACAAAATTTTAATCGTCTTATATTAATAGACTGATAAAAAAGAAATTATCAAAAGATGATTCAATAAAGAAAACAGTTGTTAGTTACACCGGCAATGTGACTGTTTTCTTGTTTTATCTTAGAAGCAGAAGCAGGAGGGAAAGAAATGAAGCAGCGTTTTGGGACAAATCCTTAAGGGAATTACTGAGGAGGAGGATTCATTTCTTTTTCTAAACGACGGAAACGAGTCTGCCTCCCAGATTTTACCAGACTCTCTCAGCTTCTCTGACTCCATCTGCAGATTCGTCATGTCTTCATCAAGTCCGTCTGAGAAGATCACCAGCACCTGAAACATGACGTCAGTCACATGTTAGACTGTTTTTAACGTGATCGTCAGTAAACTCTTTTGCTTTTTTCTGCCCCCCCCACCCCCTTTTTATGAACCGAGGCTTCATTTTCTGTCAGTGACTGAAGTAATGAAGCAGCTGCTTGATTGGTTGCCATGAGATTTTGCACAGATGTTCATGGTCTCAGGAGGATACATCTTATTGACTTCGATGATCCCTGATTTTTGCTGGTGCAAAAATAAAGATGAATCTAATCATTTGGTGGTCAGGATTTTAGTTTGTCCAGTGCTTTGATTTATAACCAATCAACCCCTGCTGTCTCCCATCAGCCCCTGCTGTGCTGTGTGTTTATTACTAATTAGAAAATACTGGCATGCTAATGTGTTCAACCCAGATTGTAAGTAATGGTAATCATGATACCCATTTAACATTAGCATGCTGAGGGTAAACTGAGGTCATACAACCAGGATTTCATGATGAACAGAGAAAACATGACCAAGGATTTCACTTCTCACCTTCACGCTGGCTTGAGACTTGGTTTTAAACTTCTCCCCGAAGGATCTCAGCAGGGCGCTGTTGAAGTAAGTCGGCTCAGCCAAATTCAAGGTCATGACTTTGTTCACCACGTCCGCGCTGTAGCCCTCAAAGTTGAAGTCGTCCAGGGTGCGTCCGTCACGACTCACCACTCTGAAGCCGATGTTGGTCGAGATGGGTCTGTAGTCGAAGCAGCACAGTCCGTCTACTGAGGAAACATACTGGACGATCTCTGGCAGGAAGGTCTGGAGTTTGATTTGTCCACTGATCAACGGATCAATACGAGCTCTGGTTCGAGAAATGTCGAATCCCATGGCGATATCAATGCTGCAGTCTGTAGCGAAGGGGAGAGAAGGAACATGTAGCCTGGACAGTCATGGACACAGAGAAACATAGTGGAGAACACACACACACACTCACCAGGTCTGGGTGGTGTAGAATCACAGATGGTGTCAACAACCTTGCTCTTGATTTGGTCCAAGCCATTAAAGTTTTCCACACGGAAGAGTCTCTCTCGAACACCAGCAATCTGCAAGAGCTCCACGTCATGAACATTTCCAATACCAATGGTAAACACCTCAATCCCCAGATTCTTGAGAAGGTCAGCCGCCGGCTTCACATTATCCTGAGAATCACCATCTGTGATCAGTACCAGGTTCTTGGAGATCCCAGCACGGCTGCCCTGTGATGGCTTAAAGTAATCCTTAATGTAATTCAAAGCCTTTCCAATTAAGGTGCCTCCGCCACTGTGATTCAAACTCTTGATGTGTGCAATCACATCTGATGAACTGTCGTACTTGTTGAGGTAAAACTCATGCTTGTTCTCAGTGCTGAACTGTGCGAGTCCAACGTGCACATTCTTTTTACTGACACTAAAGCCGTTCACTAGTTCTGCGGTGAAGTTAATCATGATGGAGTAATCAGTCGGGGAGATGCTGCCGGACTGATCGAGCAGGAAGACCAGGTCTGCCTGCTCTTTCGGGCAAGCTGTCAAAGCAAAACCGGAGAAAAGGTAAATGTCCACATTATTAACAAGCAACAACTGTGCAATGAGACAATCACCACATAGAACAGCTTATGTTTGGTCACATCACACTCTCAACTCCCTGATTTACCAACATCTGAGGTCTTTTCGCACTCTGCTGCTCATGACCATCGATCCAGAAGGATACACAAGTGGTACACATGCAAATTTGCAGAGATCGGTAGCAGCATCTCCAGCCCAATCATGTGTTTATATATATTAAATTTCAATAAACATGGCAGCAAACAGTGGTGCAGCAGCATGGAGCTCTCTCTCTCTCACTGGCGCCCTGTTTTTGCAGTTTTGTTGTGTGCTTGCTGATACACAAATGGAAAATAAAGTCCCTCGTTGATGGGAAGTCACTGAGGGATGTTCCCTTTTTTTGCTGCAGTAATGATACCGACTGGTTCACAAGCCGGCAGCCAAATTTATAACCTGCAGCAGATATGCCTTTTCTGTGGTCTGCTGCTAATCTGGCATGTACTGATTTTCACCACTGCTTTCTGCTCAACTTACAGCTGAATAACACTAATCTGTCAAACTGTGTTGTTTCTGGAAGGTTGAGTGCATTGAGTGACCAAACACAAACACAGCTGGACAATGCATTTCTCTGTGGAGTGTTATTTTGGGAAAAGGCCTGTGCTGGTGTTGGTGTAGAATTTTAATCATTTTTCAAATAATGTAATAGCTTGTTTCAAAAAATAGCTAATTTGTTTATTTAGTGACTGATTTTCCCACTTTAGTCATTTACTCTGTCCTGAATTGTGCAAATATAAATTCCTTCCAACTAATAAATGTAATAATCCTTTTGTTTGAGGCTTGGGTTGGATACATGAATACACTTCAGGTTTTTCTACTTGTTTGCTAGTTTGTTTAAAATAATATTGTTAACTTTGATTTAACTTTTTTGACTGAACTTGGATTGTCATCCAAATTCTTACCACGCTTTGTGGAGCCGCAGAGTTCAGAAGAAATGTTCTTGTATAGAGTTTCTAAGGCCTTGAAATTGTCCACAAAGAAAACCTTGGATGTGTCGCCACCAGCCATGGTTTCCAACTCAGCCCTCTTTGCTTCTTTAACTCCGATACTGAAGACAGTGATCCCGTTGTCTCGCAGTGCATCAGATGTTCCCTTCAGGTCGTGAGGGTCGGTGGCCTCCCCGTCAGTGATCACCATGAGAATCTGAGGCACCTTGTTTGCTTTCCGACCACCATTTCCAGCACTGAAAAACTGCAGCGAATACTTTAAGGCTTTGCTCGTGTAGGTGTTTTTTTGTGGTGGCACCACACGTTGAATTGCTGTAAGAATGTCACTTTTGTTTCTATAAGTGTTTAGTTCGAATTTAGACTCTGGTTCTTCAGAGAAGAGAATGAACCCAAAACGGGTCAGATCATCACCAACTGCAGTTTGGTTTACTACCGACACCATAAACTTCTGCATGCTTTCAAACTGTGTTGAACTGATGCTTCCCGACCCATCCACCAGGAAAATAATGTCAGCGCGCTCGATCTTCTTACACTCTGGTTGAAGAAAAGAGACAAAGAGGAAAAAAGAGGTAAGAAGGTAAAGCGAAGAACTGAGAAGTTCCTATGATCTGAGCAACAGCAAAAATCACTCAAACTGTAAAGGAAATGTGTCCAGTGGGCCTTGATCGAAAGTCGGATGGCAACGTAAACACAAATGCAGCTCTGTATTCAGTAAAGACGTCTGTCTCAGCTCGGAGACCAAACCTGTCTGCTGTTAAACTCAACATCTTGTATCGGTGTTGCTCTACAGGAATGAAACATTTTCAAAAGAACAAAGTCTTGTTGATATTTTCCTTCTAGCTCATTTTTGTTAAATGGTGGATCCTGTCATATGTAGTCGCACAATGTGATTAGTTTCTTTGACTAACATAATCAATGTCAATCGTCAACGACTCTGACATGATTTCAGAGTGTCTGTCTCCTGAGGAGGGCAGCGTCAGACCAATAATAATGACAAGAAGAATGACAAGAAGAAGAAGACATTAGACTAAGCGCTTTTCTTGATACTCAAATACGCTTGAAGAAGGAAAACAACAGAACAAAATAACAGTAAAAAGATTAAATAAACCATGAAAAGGGAAACAATGCAAAAAAAAGAGAACATAGTCGTAGAGAGTTGATCTGCCTGAAGTGAAAGAGAAGAGCTCACACACAGACTGTGGGAGTTGATCAATCAATGTAAATACAGTTAATAAGTTTATTTTTAAAAAAACAAACATGCAGCAGGATACTAATGTAATTTTAAAAGTCCTGTAAATGTATGTTCTGTGAAGCTCTTACCTCTCATTGGATCGCAGAGCTTCAAGGTTATCGACTTGTCCAAGTTCTTCAGCGTATCGAAGTTCCTCTCTGTGATGACTCTGTCCACGGAGCCACTGATGTCTTTCAGCTCGGAGGTGTCGGCCTGCCCCACACCAACGGCATAGATCACCACTTCCTTTGCCCTCAGGGCAGCAGCGGGGGGGTTGACATCATCATGGGAATCTCCATCTGTTATCACAATCAGCTTCTGCCTGAGGTTGGGGCGCCCTCCTTTGTCTGCATCGAAATACTCCGACACCTGTGTGATGGCTTTACCTGTCTCTGTGGTGTCATATTGTACCATCTGTTGCATGTTGTCAATAGCTAAAACCATTTCGTCTTTGCTATAGAAGCGGTCGAGGGAAAAAATCAGTTCCGGTACGCTGCTGTACTGCATGAGGCCAAAATGCATCCCATTCTGCTCGATAAAAGACTCATTGATGATGGATTTTAAGAAGTCCTTCATTTTCTGGTAGTCCCTTGGATGTATGGTCCTTGAGCTGTCAGCTAAGAAGAAGATGTCGCTCTGCACTTCTCTGCAGACTGTGAACACAAAACACAGGAACGTTAACAACAGGTTTTCCTTTTCAGCCCCTCCAGGAATTCGCGATGTTGCAATCGCAACAATTAACGAAAATTCAACCAATCTCCGTGAATTTTGCGCAACCTTGCAATTTTGTCCCGCCTCCCGTGAGTTCCACCAATCATAGCAGTCCCCAGTGCAAACGTAATGCACGTATGTCACCGAATTCACTTCCTTGTTTAAGGTTTGAAGATGCAGACCTTCTTACGTGAATCATTCAAAGCAGCTTAAGTTTAGGTGAACTGTAAATGTTTAAACACAATAAAAAATGCTATACATCACCATCGTTTGCACTTAACTAAAGATTTATGACTTAATTTCATGTGCAAATGAGAAATATGAAATGCACCACATAATATACCGCTGACTTCGGTTGGGCTTCAAGGCTGCATCTCATTTGAAATTTCAAATGTAAATGCAATTTCAAATTAGGTTTCTTATTTCAAGAGCAAAACCCTGAAGCTCCTCTTTTGCTGGATAAGCATTTTAAAGTCAAGTCTAGTCCAAATTTTCTTACCATCTGCAGCACAAATGTCTATGGGTATTGTGGTGACAATAGAATTCAGGCCATCAAAGTTGGTGACATAGAAAGTCCTCTGGGGGCCACCAGCAATCTCAAGCAGCTCACTCTCGACTGCATCTTTCACTCCAATGGCAAGGATGGTGACGCCCTGGGCCCTCAGTTTATCTGCAGAATCCTTAATTTCATTCGGATAATTAATTTCTGATTTTCCATCAGTGAGGACGATGAGGTACCTCGGGATATCCTGTGGGCGGGACTTCGCGGCATTCCTGAAGTGAGATTCCATGGAGGAAAGAGCTTCTCCGGTTTTTGTCCCACCTCCATCGTGGTTTATTCTGTTCACAGCGTTCTCCAAACTCTTAGTATCTGAGTAGGCTGTCAGGTCAAATTGCAAAGTTGGTGAACTTGCGAATTTCACAAGCCCAATGCGAACATGTTGAGGTCCAATACGAAAGTTGCAAATTAACTTATTGATAAATTTCAGCATGTCAAGGAAATCAGGGTTCTCGATGCTTCCTGAGTCGTCCATCAGGAAGAAGATGTCTGCTTGATCCTTCTGTGAACATGCTGGAGAGGAAAACAAGAGTCAGATCTTACAATACTAAACGGAGAGAAGGTCAACAACATTCAAACACTGGGAAATGTGTACGGAGTCCGGGAGGTGACATCATTTTTTTAAAAAACATTATAACTATCCCGCCCCCCCTTTTAGAAAACACAGGCTCGATTTAATTTAATAAACAAATTGCACGTGTGTATTACTAAATCATATTATGAAATGAAAAAACTTACGAAAAAAATTGCACATGCAATAAAATAAGCGGGTGCTTTTTATAAAATGGGCACAAAATAGAAATTGCGCCCATTTTATATACATACTATTGTCTATACATTGACTTAATTTGTGCATATTGACTTTCTACGTTTATGGATGTTGTCACATTTCATGTAACTGTAAACAACTATCAAAAAGATCACAGGTTCAAACCTTCCTTGATGTCTGTTTTTTCTGTACTCTCTATGATCGATTCTTGAATGATGTTATTGCACATGGTTTTTTGCAGGCTCTGTTTCAGGACTTTCAGCCCGGTGAAATCGTCCTTATGAAAGATATGTCTATTTGGGGGGTGAGACACCATCTCCTTCAGTTCATCCATGCTGGCATTTTGGACTCCGACAGCGTAAATGGTGACACCAGCCCGACGGAGAGCATGCGCTTCGTCTCTCACGTTATCCTCGGATTCACCATCAGTGATCACCACTGCCACCTGCTGGACACCCTTCCTTTGGCCCCTTTGATTGTTGAAGATTTCTTTCAGAGTGAAGTTCAGGGCAGCTCCAGTGTTTCTGCCACCTCCACGGTAAGGCAAGATCTTCACAAACTGCAGGATTTCATCCTTGTCATCGAACGAGTCGAGGTAGACTCGAGCCATGGGCCTGTCGTTGTAGGTAACTATGCCTATTCGAACTCTGCCATTTTTCACATCCAGGCTGGCCACCATCGAGTGCAGGAAGGAGCGCACCAGTCTGAAGTTGGTGGTTCCGATGCTGTCGGACTCGTCAACAATGAAAACTATGTCTGCCACGTTGGCTCCTGTGCAATCTGTAAAAGGAGTGTAATAAGTCAGCTTGAGCCATCTGTTACTCAATCATTCAAATATTTTTGAAGATGAAACATATTACAGGGATTCTGATTACACAGTCTCTAAAATAGTGTTTTGTGAGCTTCTTGCTAACAGCAAACAGAAAAATGATAGAACAAGGAGATGCAGTTCAGGTCAGTGAGTGCCCAAGGGAATGATGGGTAATGTTTCTCACCTTCAGTCACGTTCTCCTGTTTCTCAATCGAGATGGCAATTTCAAAAGGATTTAGTGTTTCAGTCGCAAATGAAAAACCCATATCCATGAATCTGTCTTTTAGTCCTGGTGTTGCACCTGGGGGGGCCATCGCACCAATACCATCAAATCCTTGTGATTTGCTCCACCTAATTGCCCAACGCACAGAATCATCTGAGTCTCTTGCAGTCACAATGACCAGGTGCTGGTCGTAACCAAGGTGTGCACGGCCCCCGGCCTCCCTGGAGAAAAAGTTAGAGATGGCATGCTTTATAGCAGCTCCCAGATTATGTGATTGGTTTGGTTGTGGTTTCAGCCGAAAACGTCTGACACCAGCCAGAGTCTCCTGTTGAGTTTGGAAAGCATTGAGAAGGAAAGCAGTGTTGGTGTCTTGAGCATACTGGGCCAAACCGATACGGTGGGTGGATTCTCCAATTTTATGTTTATTGATGAATTCAACAAGTTCCGCCCTGAATTTGGTGAACTGTCTTTGATTTAAGCCACTGTCCACCAAGACGAAAAAATCAGCAAACTTTTGTGCCAAAGCTGAAAGAAGATAAAAACAAAAACTGTATCACCTTACAGTATAGTTCAGGTTATGACTAGAAAAAGCTGACTGTGCACAAAGTATTCAGGTCTCAAGTTACCAATGTCTTCACATGCACATAAAAATACTGGTAGTTATCTTTGGAGGTTAACCGCTGTGAAACCACAAGAGCCCCAAGACTACCAAGAGAAGTGTGCATCATTATTCCCATTTGTACAACTCATTATTTCTGCCCTCTCTTGACATGAAACGACACACAATGATTTCAACCTAACAGATAAAAACATCACAAGTCATAGATGCTTTTGTTTTATGTGTGTTTCATAAGACTGTTTCTTGGATAGAAATTTTTGTGTTTATTGTAAAATTTACATCTCGATGTCTGCCTCACCTTCTCTCAGATCCTCCATGGAGGTGCAAACTGTTTGCAGCAGACTGTCTAACAGCCCCGGCAGAGCGTTGAAGTTATCAATGGCAAACACAAAGTGCCCCGGTGGCCGGTTGGCGATGGAGTGGAGCACCTCCAATTTTTTAAGTCCCACTGCGATGCCAAACACTCTGACCCCTTCCTTCTTCAGACTCTCTGCAGGCACCTTCACATCATCCCAAGAGTCCCCATCTGTGATGATCACGGCGATCTGAGGCACCTGCTGACTGATCCGGCTCCCTGCATCTTCGATGAAATACTTTTCCTTCAGGAAGCTGATGGCCTGGCCTGTATATGTGCCTCCTTTTTGGTAGTTAATATTTTCTACTGCAGTCTGCAGGGAGCTCTTGTCTTTGTATTCCTTTAGGAGGAACTCCTGCGTAGTGGTGAGGCTGTATTGAGCCAAGCCGATCTGAACTTTGTTAGGACCAATGTCAAGAGCCTCGGTGACGTTTTTGATAAAATACTTGATCTCTTTGAAGTTATTAGAGCCAATACTGGTGGAGCCATCAATTAGGAAAACGATGTCCGCCAACGTGGCATTTTTGCATATTTTTGCTGGACAGGAAAAGAAGAAAGTCAGCATTGCATGCACCAAGCTCGGCATTCTGGGAAAATGGTACAAAGTCTCAGAACAAATATACAGGTCACAATGTCACAAACTGTTCGGAACGAATAAACATTACTGAACCAACGGCCTTGCACCAGTCATCAGATTAACGATGCACCATGGTCAAATTTCAGAGGCACAGAATGTGACATGGGTTTGCTGTGAGTCACCGAAAAGGCAAAACACAGTGACAGCAGATCTGTCAGGGCTTGATCAAGATGGCCACCCTACCTGCAGAACATGCAGAAATTGTTGCTAAAAAGGCCAACATTTAAATTTTTAAGAGTTGTGACCAACAACAACTAATTACTTTAAAGTGAACACAAGTGCCATGCTCATATGAGGTTGTGACGACCATCGTCATGCACACTGACGCACAAATACAAATGAAAACGCTGTCATGTGCACATCAGGCCAGTAGGTGGTGGCGTAACTTTGAAAATCGACACCATTAAACAATTCTACATGGACAAATGTTTTTTGAGCATGATGGATATGAACCAACCAGAACATGATGCACGCTGGAAAACACAATTTTGTCTGAAAGGACATTTTGCTGGAAGAGCGTTGATAAAGTTAGCCGAGTCTGCAGCATGAACAAAACTTTACAGTCTGTCCCAAAAATGCCAAAGTGTGACAGCAAAAATATATACTGTGCATCAAAAACAACTGAAGGGTTTGACTTTGAATACCCACCTGTTCTTTGAGCAGCGACGCCACAGGAGCACACTGCTACGATGAGACTGAGAAGAAGAGTCGTCCTGCTCTTCATAATGGGACGGCTTCAGTATTTTCTCTTCCTATAAAACAGCCTTAATACAGTTAATTCAGTGATGACTTTTCTACACTTTGGAAAATTACTGCTTACAATATAAATTTATAAAAAGTAAAGAGAAAAGAAACTAATTCTGAGAAGAAACATGTCACTTAAAGTTCAGAAGGACTGATGAAGAAAGGTCGGATGTGAAACTGCATCGAGTTGCAGGAGCAGGTGGAAAAGAGGCCACACAGGATGTGATGTAAAGACTTCTTTCAAAAGTTTCCCAGGTTTTGATCAGATACAGAAACAGATCTACCTCCAGCTGAATGCATTGTGAAGTATCGACAGCAGACACAGCAACTCGTCATGAAATAAGACATGAATGATATCAACAGCACAGACGACCTTTCAGCTCCTCCTGAGCTAAACGCTGTTTGGGAAAAAGAAGCAGGTGCACTGCATGTGGCCTCTGCTCTTCACTGCTTCAAGGAGCTATACGTCACATTTTAGTGCCAATTACAGTATGATTTCTAAACAGAGGTCAAGTTAGTACCATGTTCAGTATGAATAGAGTTCATGTCTGTTTTAAACAGTACTAAAAAGTACAAAAGTGTACGGCAGTGTAATAAATCCTGACATGAAATTGTTCCCATATTGGGGCTTTTTTGGGGCGGTCTGGCTATAAACCTAATCGCTCGCCCGCAGGGGAGCTACACATCATGAACGGTGCACTTTGTGCCGCGCCCCATTAACTAGGACCAGGTCGAATCATTTGAAGTGCAGTTTACATCTCTTCGCCTCATTGCAAGAGGATTGAGAAATCGCACTGTAATTGGAGCCAAAATGTTAAATATGGCACCATGAACACAAAGCAGAGCTGCTGAAATAGTTTTATTAAGTTTATTACTGATAAAGTTATTGAGCAAGTATGAAATTCTGTAACAGGAGCTGAGATCAGAGAAGAACAAGAACAGATTTGTAAGTACAATTTAAAAAAACTGAATGTGTACATTCTTCAATTTAAAATGTGAATCTCTCCAACATCTTCACATGAGGTTGTTAGTTTGCACCTTTGCAACAGTTAAATCTTCATAAAGCTCAAACTTCAACATGAACCACAGATGTGACTGAAATATCACTTTTATCTCGTTGCTTTGTTTTTTTTTTTTTTGTTTTTTTCACATTATTTCCTTACTGATTTAATTTAAAAATGTCATGAATATTTCATAGAATTCAACTTGACGTGCTCAAATTTTGGGTTTTGCCTGATCAAAAAGTCCAAAACCTGGAGATAATCAGTCAGTTAAGAAAGAGCATCTCGAAACAAAGAAACAAAGCATCTCGTTGCTTTGTATTTTAAAACAGAGTCCATCTGCAGGAAGTCATAGACCCCCCCCCAATGCTTTAACAATGCGTGAATTCAATTCAAATTATTTCCAGACTTCGCGACCCGTCTCCCAGCCTTTCATTTCCACTGAAGAACAGCTCTGTACAGAGTACAGGAAACCCTGTTCAGAAGTAATACGTAACGTAACTGTTTTATTTACATCAAAGTAGTGTAACTTATCACATTGAAGTACTTCTTTATTTTTCCAATAAACCTCATTTTTAACCCTTAAATAATGTGACTGACTGTTTCAGTAACTTCCTGTGGATGTCTCACATGGTGACATGTCACAGCCCCTTTCTGATGTCACAGAGACAACACTGATGGACTAAATTAATTAATGATAATTAATACAAGAGAACGGATCAAAAGCTCAAACTTCCCACTGAGTGCAGCAGCTCGTCCACACAAAGTCAAGCCCGCTGAGACTTGATGGTGAAGCACTTAAACTTTTTTTCCCAGCAGCTTTGACAGGTGTTGCAAAAAATAAAAAACCTCAAACGACGACATTTCTCTGAAAGCAAAATGTGATGCAACACATGAACTTTTTTATGCAGATCCTGATCCGAAGGCGAGTCAGTGAAGTAAAATTTTACAACGGTACAGTTTTTCAGGCTCAAGTGTCAAAAAGTTCACCTCTCTGCACATTTTCATCGCTGTGCACTAAATAAGAGAAAAGTCACTTACAGACTTGCTGCTGCATCTGCTCCCTCTCCTCCCAAACACAGGAGTCCTGCAGGGATGTTTGGAGCTGCACGCTGAAGAAGATGAGGATGAGGATGAGGAGGAGGAAGTGTGCTGGAGTAAGCCTAGGACTGAAATGCTATCGTTTCTGTTTGCTGCATCATTAAATAGTATAAAATACTCCTTGGTGAGTGATCCTCTGGCACAGAGGACGCAGCCCTCTGACTCCTCCTCGTACTCCCACCACACTCTGCAGAGGAGGAAGATCTACTTTATTATTAGCTGTGTGTATGTGACTGTAAGCTGGCTTGTGGCCTGAAGTGGAGCAGCTGTTTCTGACCATCGTGTGAGTTTATTGTGCCTCTGTTGGTTTCTTACAGCCAAAGAAGAACATGATGTTTTACATTAAAACAGTTTCAGGATTTTCTTTTACAAACAGTTCATAAATTACTAAGTTTGTGTGTAAAGTCCTTCCCACGTCCCGAGTGACTACGAGCTGATTCAGAACAGTGACTTTCTGAAATCAGGTTGCACCAAAGAAACTGGTTGGAATATTTTCTGCTTTTGGTAACAAAAATTAGGCATTTAAAGCCAAGACATGATGTTTTCTTCAGACTAAGCCAGTGTTTATGTGCTTAAACATCAGACCTTAAACACAACTCAGCTGTGGTTTGCAAAGACCACATTCATGTTCTCATGGTGATTGTTGTTTGATACCAGGTGCTGACGTGAAAACTGATTGATGATGAAGACAAAGAAACTGGAAAGAGACTGTAATGAGTATCACTAATGAAAGAGAGGCAAGACAGGAAGTGATGTCATGACTTTGAGTCTCTATAGTTCCAAAAAATAAGAAAAGATAAGATAAGATAAGAAATTCCTCTATTAGTCCCATAATGGAGAAATGTGCAAATGAGCTTTTTCACCATCGAGCCTGGAGATCGAACGAGATAAGAGCTAACGGGCTCTGTGGTTGTGGGAGGATGATTCAGCTCATTTTCAAACTTGGGTTCCTAAACTGTTTCAACTTGAAACCTGTGAGACAAAACTTGTTTATCGTCGAGAACCAAACTCATGAAAAAAAATCAGCATTTTTGCTGAAAGACATACATTTGTAAAGTCCTGATAAAGACCACGACAAATCCTGAGTCTGTATTGTATTTAACACGTAATTATTCCATTATCAAAAAGAGGCCGCATCACAGAAATAATCTTGTTTTGACGAGCGTAGAGTGAAGTTTCTGTGCTTGCAAAGAAAAGTCTCTGAAAAGTCTTTTTTCGACTTGGCCTGATGTTCAGAAAGCTTCATTTAAACATGTCTCTCATTTATGTCATTTATGTATTTGACAAACAATAAAACCGGGTCTGTGACTAATTTTGGGCCAAGACTCGCTGGTGTGATACATCTCTCTTACAGTGAAGAAACCTGATAAAAAGTAGGTGGTTTCTTCTGTATTTTAAATAATAATTTTGCTGAAAAGCTGAAACAGATGCTTGTTTTTTGGCCCTGCGCTCACACTGGGCAGAAACTCAAAGGTGGGGAGGGGCTTCTTGGTGATTTCTGCAGAAAAGCTGCAGGGGAATTGGGGGAGGGGGGGTCAACAAACTCCGAGTTGAACCCTGAACTCCGACTCAAATCAAAACTCTGGTTTCAGAGCAGCTGATTTAAATTAGTTCAAGCAGCTCTGAGCATGTTCACCTTGAGTTAAGCGCGTGAACGGCAAACGTTGATAAAAAGTCACGATGGAGCCCCGATGCCTCGATTCACCGTGGCAACCGTGGAGGGAAAGAGATCAGGGTGCTTCAGTTCGCTGGAACTGGAGGCTCTCATGCATATTTCTGGTGAATTTGACTCTGAATTTCACGAGAAAAAAAATGTAGCTGAGGAGAGAGGCATCATGGGAGAACATCGCTGTGTGGGTCGATGCGTTAGTTTGAATGCACTTTTTCCTCCGACTTCACGTTTAAACACGCTGTGTGAAAACTGTGTCACAGGAGAAGAAGTGGTGGATGGAATAAAGTCTGACTTTCATTCAGGTGCAACTCCACACAAAACACACTCGGAAACAGCTAAAAATGAAACATAAAACCATGATTCAGGAGGGTAAGACACACTTTGCCACGACTGCACCTCCCTCTGGTTTTATTCATTCATTCATTCATTCATTCAAGGCTATTAAAGTAAATATTCAATTAGTGGCTGTTTCAGCATTCAAACCCCAACAGAGCGCTGTTTGACACGTTTGCTCTGACGCCTGATGTCCTGCTTCATAGATAAACACTTGGTCTTGACATAAAACACACGACATGAACACATGATCACATTCTTTATGGGACTGAGAATTACTGAGTTGATTGTGTGTTAGATCACGGTGCATTCAAGTGTCGGGGTAGTACTTTTATTCAGCTGATTGATATGTCATGATTGATTTTGTTTTCTTTTCCTCTTTGTTTTTTTTCATGTTGGCATGTTTGCTTTTTGGATGCGTTTGAATTTGAATTTGTTATTAGTGTCCTGTTTTTTATTAATATTTTCTTACATATATTTTGATTTTATTTATTTTATACACTGAAGTTATTGATTTGTAGACAATGTGCATATGAAAATTCAATAAAATACTATGAAACTGTGAAAAAAAAGATGAATATTTGAGTTGTACTCAGCCAACAGACAGAAAGAGGCCTGCAAAACAGGTGGAGGGCCTCACCACCTCTGATGGAGGCTGAGGAGCTGGAGATAAAACATGAACAGCTGGAAAATGTTAGGAAGATAAATGAATGAGTGAAATGAAAAACAACACAGTTCTAAGCGATGCTCATCAGGGAGTGATGGCACATCCAGTCGAGGTCTGAAATCGTCTCCTGAGGTCAAGAGTTTCGCTCTAATTCTGCTTCGGTTTCTATCAGGCTGCAAAGTTAAGGACAACCGTGTCTGACAGGTTGAAGAGAGCAGAAACAGGTCGAAACTCAGGGTTTCTGATGGAAAACCTGCCAGGTTATGTTTCCGTCATCTCAGGGTCAATTTAGCCACAGTTCTCACGTCAGCCATGACACCGTTTCTCAACATGAAGCCGCTTTCACTCAAATGAGACAGAAACAAAGAAAAACTCATGAAAACCACCTTGAAATCATCAGTCCAGACCCTGGCTGGGCTGAAACCAGTAAGATGTGAACCGGTCTCCCTCAGAGAGACTTTCATATTTTTATTGTTAAATAAAAGTTTGATTAAAAAAGTAAAATAATGGGCCGCCGTTTAGCTCGCTCGGTAGCGCGCGGCCCACATACGGAAGGCTCGGTCCTCCAAGCAGCGGTTGCGAGATCGATTCCAGCTCCAGCCCTTTGCTGCGTGTCACTGCCCCCCTCTCTCTCTCCCTGTTTCAACACTGTCCTATCGAATAAAAGCCAAAAAGCCCCAAAAAAATATTAAAAAAAAAAAAAAGAAAGTAAAATGATAGCAAAAACAGCCTGCTGAGCATGTCACGTCTCATTTGTGCTCAGCAGCAGTTGAAGAACGGCTGCAAGTTCTGTGGAAACTCTGAGCAAAAGTTTTGCAAGTTTTCCAGGACTGAACTTGTTGCACTGAACATGGAAATCTGTGAAAAAAGTTCACTAGGAGCGCCAAGTTTACAGGCTTCACTGAGCAGCAGTTTGTATCTGTAACCGTTACTGTAAAACTGTATTAGAGTTGGACACTGCACATCCAGGTCCCATCCAGGTTTGAAGAAGACCAGGTGAGCAGGTCAAGGATTGTTACTGGACATTCAGAGGCTCAGAGTGGGATGTTTTTTGGCTTATGATGGTTATCGTTCCTGCCTGTCTGAGAGGGCTGAGTTTGTTTCTGTGTGGGTACTTTTTTGTTTTAACATATAAAACTTGGAGAAGTTCTGGCTAAGCTCTGTGAAATAACTGGCAGGAGTCAGGTGACGACACACAGGGACGGTGCGATCCAGCGCAAGGTTATAATTGTTTTGGATTTTTGCATTAGTATTAGTTTCTATTTCGTTTCAACTTTTTTTTTCAAATTTAGTTAGTTTTTATTAGT
>JAQMCX010017114.1:0-29225 GCA_029814765.1 Acanthurus leucopareius | reverse complement strand
CACACACACTCTCTTACACACACACACACACACACCCACACACACACACACACACACACACACACACACATACGCAAACACACACATACATTTAAACACTCACGGTACTTGGAAATCTTTTTTGTTTATCAAGCCTTTCCTCTAATGTGCCAAGATATTTGTTTGGACAGGCAGGTCTAGTCATCTACATAGACTGACTTGTGTGTATTAGGGTGTGTGTTGTGAGCATATTTTTAATGATGGAGGTGATGAATAAAAGTAAGTGTTTTTTTCTTCCTGCAACCACAGTAAGATTGCCTTTAACATGGAGCATTTGCAGTGTGCACATTAGAGCAGAGAACACTGCACAGGCTAACAAAAAGAACACTCCTATGTGTGTGTGTGTGCGTGTGTGTGTATGCATTCCCATACTTGTGCATTTTCTCAATAGAGTACCACAGCGTCATTACACACTGACCAGTCAGCTGACAAACAGCAGGGGACATATGGGAGGTCTAATACTCCTAATGTATTAAGCCATGCTAAAACTGTGCAAAACCCTCTGAATTTATTTTAATTTTATTCAAGAGGTCTCCTGCAGGTGTGTGAGTGTTCATACTCAGCCCTGCCCCTGCAGACTGCATGTTCTTTTTTTATTTACACATTCCTCCATAATGTGAATTGCTTGCAGCCCCAGGCAGGTTTTTTGACTACAAAGGTCTACAAACTGATGGAACCTAATGGCTCAAACTTAATCTTTTTTAAATAGTCCTTTTTACAAAATAAAAAAAAGCTGAACTTCATTTGATCATAATTAGTTTCAAACTGCACACTGAATTAGAATCACAAAAAGATAGAGCAATAAAAAGTATTTTAAAACCTAAAAGGAAAACAGTTGAAAAAATCAAGAAGTTAAAAAATAAGAGTTTTAAAACAGATCATATCTTTTTAAGATAAATTGAACACTTAAATCAAATCTGCTTTAACCTTTTAAAAATGTGTACAATTTTCACAAGCACAGAGCTTCAGTTATTGTATTTGTATCCTCAGTCTACTTGCATAGCAATGCAATTTGTTGGTTGATGTACAAAACAGAAAAAAGTCCATACTATTGTTTTGCAGATGAACACAACCTCTTGTTCAAAGTACATAATGACCTAAGTTCCCTCTTTGATAGCACTGGGCAAAATTAACATTGCGTCAAATATCAATCCAAACTTTTCGTATTTGTTTAATCTGGACAGGAAAGTTTTTTGACAGACTTTCTGCTGATGTTACATAAAATTTAAATCTAGCATGACCTTCAACTAAAAGTTTATTTCATGTAAAGTCTATATAAAGTCTATGTAAGATGAGGTACAATGTATAACATTTCCAAATGAATATTTAAAAAAACCCAGCTAGACTTATGTTATTAATTATGTTGTGTATTTACATAATCCCAAAAGTTTTTAACGATGTTCAAAACTAAAACATCCCTAATTTTATTCAAGGTAACAACAGTGCTTTTTTCCCTCCTGTCAAAGTTGAGAAACACCAGATATGAGGTATAAGGTGAGGATACCAGGTGAGTCAGAAAGTCTGCTAATGTCTCAATCAATGTAACGTTAATAAACCTTTAATACATAACCTTGTCTTGGAACATTTGTGCCTGAGTCATGTGATCCTCCATGTTCAGTTTTTATTGTTTTAACTAAGATACATCCGGCAGCAGAAATTACATACTGTACTGAAAACTGCAGCAGGGTTATATTTTCCATGCCAGCTGCACAATCCACACCATCTCATATCTTAGCTTCAATATGAGATGCAGATATGTGAATGTATATGATATCAGCTTGGCATCAGCATTAGCTCAAAGGATATGTGATCCTTTTTTTAAAAAAAATCCTCTCCCTCTCTCTCAGTCCAGTGATGCTGATGTTGTCCTTCCCCGAGGATTTATTGCAGAATGCAGAGAAAGGATTTCATTCAGTTTTTGTGTAAAGACAACACACACACACATACACTACCCCACACACACACTCACACACAAGCTTTCATGGATAGTATGTATGTAGGATAGTGAGTATCAGATACTCCCAGGAGCCTATAGTCTTTAGTTTTCGTCCTTTAACACAAAGGATGTCCACGCTGTGTTTCTATAGTGTGTCCTTTGTGCTATGTGTTGAATAAAACATGTGAATATGCTGTTGACAGGTTTCATCTCTCATCTGTCTGCCAGCTGTCAATCATTTCTCCTAGCTGCTGTCAGCATCAAGCCCTGTCCTGTCTCATTCAACTGATATGTATTTGAACATGGTTATTTGGATTTAAGCTTAAAATAATCTCCAGCATTAAGTGTTTGAAGGCTGATTTAGTTATGATTAGTGCTACTTAATGTCACTTACAATGTAGCATGGAAAAGATTCATAATGCTCACATTCCATTAATCTAATGTACAACCACTCCAGCAGCTATAACTGAGGTCTTGATTTTGTTAACTTTTCTACATAACTCTCATTTTCTTTATGTTTCCATGTGAAATTTCTTTAAGTAAATGTCATTTGAGGATCAACCCGCATCAGGTTCAGTTATAGATGCGGGGTGCTCTACTTGCTCTGTAAAATCTTTTTTGTTGTTGTTGTTTTATTTACCTTTATGAAGGTATCGATAAAAGGATGCATGAATTATTATATAAAAAGGCTAAAGTTTAAAAGAAAAGTTTCTTATTTACTGAGGACAGGGCAGATATACGGTGAATCAATGTTTTTTTCAGCTTCTGTGGCAACCAGCATCACCCAGTAGCCATAGTAACTGATCTTTGAAAGGATCATGGGCCATGAGCTCCATTAGCATTATCTGATCTTTATAATGGTCCAACATCACACTGTTAATAAAACAACTGCTGCATTATTTATAGTTATTAATTCAACAAAATTTCTCAGATGAAAACTTTTCTGGGAGTGTAAATGGTAAATGGACTGTACTTATATAGCACTTTCCTGATCCTTTGATTACTCAAAGCGTTTTTTACAACAGAAGTCATTTGACCTTTCATGCACACATTCACAAACAAATGCCAGGTGGCTACTCTACAAAGTGCCAAACCACTCATCAGAAACTCATTCACATTCACACTTCACCGGTACAGCCACCAGGAGCAATTTGGGGTTCAGTGTCTTGCCCAAGAATACTTTGATATGAAGAGTGGAGGAGCCGAGGATTGAAGCCGTTGACCTTTCAAATAGTAGACGACCCGCTCTACCTCCTGAGCTATAGTCGCCCTATGCTTTTGTTTGCCCCATGTGAATATGTAATTTATTATAGTCTAAATGTATGCATGCGTGTGTGTGGGTGTGCATGTGCACGTGTGTTTGTGTATGTATGAAACGAAAAGGAATGAGCTTCTAAGGGCCTGAAAACAACTCCAATTGTGGATACTATATATATATATATATATGTATATTCTAGTATATATTTTTATTTTATTTTATATATTATGCTTACATTTGACTCTACTTTTTGCCTAATTGAAGAATTAAAAACTTTACAACGACCAAAAAAAAACAAAAAACAAAAACTAATTTGAGTTTTTAAATTTCTTGGTAGCTACTGCTTTAGACTGTTGTTACATTTTCTCTCTATATCTCTCTATATCTCTTGTGACTCTGGCTTTGGTCCTGCCCTCACCTCTCTTTTATTCTGCAATCTCTGGAAAGATCTACTTTGCACTGTGGGAATGTAGCAGGACAGAGATTGTTGCGGTAACAAAATAACAAAAGATTTTTTTCACTTGAGAGATGAGTTACCCATCCTCTTTCAGTACATGATTTAAAAACACTGTTACATGGTCTTTTCCATGTGTGCAGTGTGTGATTACAGACCATTCCTGTTAAAGCAGCGTTCACATAGTCCTGGGAACTGTCAGATCATCATATTAGATGCATGTTAGAGCTGTCCAGATTACTTCAAAGGAGAATATCACTCCACACATCACATTAACACGAGCCCTGTTTGTCTTTTCCAGCTGGTCGAGGCTTTAACTGCCTTTCTGCTCATATATTCAGCGGCGGCAGCCACAGATTTAACTCTCCGTGTTTCGAATTAATGTTGGTACTGAGAAAAAAAATTGAATTGATTAAATCTTTTCATGAGTTCTCAGCCAGCAGTACTCAGTCACATCATGAGCAATTGTGTGGACGACTGCAGTGCAACACAGTTTTTCTACACATCTATTCAATTTTTAAAACTTAAGTGAAAAAATAGCAAGAATATTTTAGTTTGCAAGCTGTGCTATGACCTCATGTTTCCAACATCACCGGGCACTAGCTGATCTGTTTGTGTGTATGTGTGTGTGTGTTTGTGTGCATCCGTGCAAAGGAGTGAGGTTGGGTTTTTTAATCAATGTTATCTGTTAAAGGTGAAGTTAAACCAGACTGAACTTTATTTCAAGAGGTGCGTGCCTTGAGAGGTCACAGTAAATGCATTGGAGTGCATATAGAAATGTATATAGATGACCCCAGATCTTTGGACACCTGCCTGCTGCAGAAAATTTGGGACTGTGCAGACTAGATGTAGCATGGCCGCCAACGCGCAAGCTTCCACTGAGATCTTGTTTCACGCTACAGTCCGGTTGGTGGAGTATGCCACTCTGTTGGTTTACATTGTTACACACATTCATATGTTCATCTGTTTATATGTCTTCTTGAATTAAACAGGAACTGGCAAACAGCATTCCACCATCAGTTAGAGTGGAGTGTGGATGGGGTTGCTTACAAGTAAAACAGCAGACTGATGAGGAAGCCCAGCTGTAGTTTCAATAAAACTATGAACACAATTTTTAAGTTGCACAACATGGGACCAGGACAGACCTGGTCTGACCCTGCAGTATTTTTTAAACCTTTGGTATACAGAGCCTGTCATCAACTTCACACAGACTGCCTACATCAGAGTCTTACACGTTGGTCCATCTACACAGAAATTGGTCATGAACCTATGCTTTTAAAAGAACTTGCTGGTGTAATTGTCTTTGACAAGATTAAAATGTATTTATATAGTAATTTAATGTATTTTGACCACCCAATGTACTTTACAATACATTTACATTGTTAACCCATTAACACTTTGACAAGGCACTTTGACATGCTAACTAGAGAAGGTGGGGATCAAACTGACCTTCACAGCCCTCTGTATACTGACTACTTTGCATCATGTAGATACATGAGTTTCTATTATTTATGTGGAGCAACCCTTTCAATGTAGCGCTGTGCTTTCAGTTTGGTTTGTACCGCTCACTGAAAAGTTGTTCCACGGTCCTCTCTGCTAGCTCTACTACCAGCCTTGAGCACTGATTCATTGTGTTTTTGTGTATTTGTGTGTTTGTGTGTTTGCGAGTGTTGGTGAGTGTGACTGTTTGATTGCCCACCTAGGGTGAAGGAGATGATAGGGAGAGATCTTTACAGATTGCACTACAAAAAATACAGCAGTGTGTATGTATGAATATAGACAGGCCGTGTGAAGAGTGTGCTGTTTGCTGTAAAGTTAGTTTTCCCTTGAAGTGGGAATTATGTTCTGCTTCATGCAGGCAAGGCTTCAATCAAATGGTAGGATTATTGTCAAGGCATTGCTTTGAAGTGTCGCCCTGAAACACACGTCGACAGATACATACATTTTTCCAAGAAATTTTTTGCTGGAGCGGTTTTACAGCATAGATAGCAGACTTTTGGCGAGGGCATTAACATTTGTCGATAAAACAAAGGACGATGGCTCAGACATTTGACAATAATCCACCGAGGC
Source organism: Acanthurus leucopareius (assembly GCA_029814765.1). Lineage (NCBI taxonomy): Eukaryota > Metazoa > Chordata > Actinopteri > Acanthuriformes > Acanthuridae > Acanthurus > Acanthurus leucopareius. The sequence continues at coordinate 23,468 of JAQMCX010017114.1, read as the reverse complement.
AGAAGATAATATATGATTTATGTCTCTGTGGTAGATTCCAATTACCTTCTACCTGCTTGATTCAGATGTTTTGTTCCTCAAAAACCAATACATAGCCTAAGGATAATAGCCAGCTCAGTGTCTCTATAAAAGGTTTTTGTCAATAATCTGATGCAGTCAAATGGAGGCCTCTACTCATCCAGCTCATAATTCATTCTGATGTCAAATCAATTACCTGTCTATGCACCCTTGCGTGCATTGATTGCTATTTTAGGTGCAAGTGTGTGTTGATAGTAACACAAACCCTGGCTGTAATCCCCTTGCATGTGAGAACAGAGTAGGTGTTTATTAGGAAATTAGTCAGCTACTTAGATGATGAAACTGCTACTCTAGGCCGACATAGCTGAGGGCTCAAAAAGGATGAGAGACAGACAAAGGGTACGTCCCAGTGCTCTTTAATTGTATCTAAGTTCTCTCACTTGCATCTTTTCATTTGTATTAGTTCTTCCCAGCAGGGATGTATGGAGAGTTTTAGGAGAAATGAGATGTTCTTTCCTCTGAATTCTTAATTGAAGCATCAGAAGTTTCTGATTACATGGCATCTGGATCAGCTGTCAGTGAAAGCTGAACAGCTGTAGTGACTTTTGATAGAGTTTCTGTCTGCACACATGTGCAATGTGCTAACACTTATGAGTCCACACGCTGCCAGAGCAGTAGTGTGACCTGTGTGACAAACACTTGCACATTAAAAACTGCTTAAATACTGTTTTCACTCTATGTACATTCTATGGCTCAGTGGAGAGAGAAGAATAAAGAATTATTAATAAAGAATTATTCTTTATTTGCCAATCCAATTTGTATCCAATTATAGTCTGATTGTCATTTAAAAAAAAAATTATGAGTAGGGTGTCCTTCAAACACTGAAAACAATTTATTAGGTTAAATTTTTCAGGGTAAATTGAGATTATGTAACACAAATTAAACTCAACACTCATTTATGATCCCATGACTGAAGGTAAATGATGATGATGAAATGATGGGAAAGTGTAAAAATTATTTTTTTTCTCATAGACAGGAATCTCTGACCTTAAATGTATTTAAAATAAAGGTTAAAGTGGGATAACATAAGGCAAATAAAATCACAAATCATAAAATCTTCAATGAATTTGCATACATCCAGTTACGTTTGGCCCTTTTGTTGTTCAGTCCTACACTATAATCTGGTGTTTCATGAGATGGTGAATCAGAAAACAAATAGAATATTGAATTAATATGGGAGTTATACACGTGTAAATGTGCACATGAGCTTTCTGTGCCCCGACACACTAAACTGACAAAAAAACAAAACAAAGCAAAACAAAACAAAAGCTGACTGTTGGGTCACATCACTTTGCCTCTATTTGGGCCAAAAAATGCAAAAAGACTACAGTCAATAGTCAGCTAGCACAAAATTTCTGCAGCTGAATAGGAGATCACTTTCTAGACCAGCAGGTGGAGGTATTTTGCATTTGTCAGTGAAAAGAAACTCAAAGAAATGGGAAAGCTAACATTTCCTCCAATCAAAAAGACCTGGTAGATCATTTTACTGCCTTTGTCTCAAGGGAGCGCCTCCAAAAACAGTGCCCCCACCAGCGACTGAAGTCACACTACGCATATCATTTTCACTCTTGGGGTCATTTTCTGCTGTAAGACAGTCTCATCTTGATGGTAAAGTTAGGATTGGGGTAAGACTATCGGTGGGATGGTAAGGTAAGCCTTTTTAACCCGGTTTTAATGCTAAAAGGAAGCAAACGTCAAAACTTGACACGCCATGTTGTCATTAATTGCGCGGTTGCTAAAGGTCACTCTACATTCAAAACATCACCCACTAAGAGAATTTTGGAATTTAATGTTTTTGATAGAGGATATATATAAGAAAAATGGTTTTAAATGACTCTGGTGACACGTTATATGTTGGTGGATGAAAGGAAGTGGCGTAAGAGAAAAGTAAGGAGACAACTGGGGTGAAATTGCAAAGGGGGTTTTTGCTGGAATGGAGCCTTTGTGAAAAGCCTTAGAGAATCATAATTTTCTTCAGCTCTTTCCAGTTTAGCTCCACATACTTAAAGAACTTATCAGTTCAGTCATCCAGAGCTTAAACACTAACTTCTGGGACTGTGTTTTTGTAGGGCAACAGCCGATCAGAGTGTTTTCCCTCACTGATGGGAACGACGCCCATTGGACATGCTGAGTCAGTCGACAAGCCTACTAGAACCATCTCTAAGGGTCACACTGGGAAGACAATCTAAATAAGATGGTGGGAAAGACAAGAAAATCAAAGACCAAAAAAAAAAAAAACAGCCAAAAGAAGACAGGAGAAAAAGAAACAGACAAACTGGTGGGTGCTGTTTGTTTTGTTCTCTTAGTTTTCCCATGTAGGAAAGGATGTTATGATTTGTCTTGGAAATAGGTGTGATAGGTGTTGCCTAAGAGAACAGGGCCCTTCTACCATTACACAAGGGGGCACTTGTGGCTCTAACTTATTTAGTCAAGAGGAGGTTCAACTGTTACAACAGGAAGAAAGAGGGACTTTCAGTTTTGGACTGCACTGATGAATGCAGCTCCTAAAGAAGCTTGAAAGAGCCTGCCTGGTCTAAGGGAGCCTGTCTTGAGACAGCAGGAGACTGACCTGGTTAAATGGTGAATTCTCCACACAGGAAACCCTCCAGATAGGCAGGATTACACTCACTTAGGAAAGACTAGGTCAGCCTTACATGTCTATTGCAGCACAGGGAGGCACAAGTTTTAAGGCTTGTTAGCCTTAGAGTCAAGTTTAATTACAAGCTGAGGTTAGCATGGCATTGCACACTGTTGTTCCTCTGGTCTGTGTGCATTTCACCACTTTTAGGCGCACAGACTACTTCATACTGGAGTCAAGGGGATCTTCCTAAAACTCTGGACAGAATACAGTCTAATGGTTTTTCTGCCAGTTTAATAACTTTTTAACTTTTTTTCAATTTATAACATAAAGGATGTAAAGTCGAGGAACTTAATAATTAACTGGCCCAGATAGCTGCAGGTTATCTCCAACATTTGCAGAGACTGAGTGTTTGTGCTTGACAGGCCACAGTGCCAAAAGTAATAATGAAGCATGTTTTTTTTCTACATGGCAGCAGTGTTTTTCCTGTGTTTTATGTATATTCCTGATAATTAGATTAGATTAGATTAATCAATGCCATGGGAGCTGCTATCATCAGTGACATTCAAAGCTTGCTCCATTTCAAACCAAACGAAAGCTGTATTTCTTGTGAAGGAGGGCTGTGTCTTGAAATTAAAATAGTGATTTGTCACACAACACATTAGGAAATGTGATCCTGTAATTCACTGTGTCTCTACAAACAGATGAAGGGGTTTAGTAAAATATTTAGTTTGTCTGTGATTCTTCAGATGTGTGTGAAGCCCTGCTGTGGGCATCTCTGGTCGGATTTGAGCATCATTCCCACCGAAAGAATCTTAATTTAAATCCCCTGAACCAATCACCATCACTCTAAACACACCACTGGGTCATTTATGCATGAAAGCTCGATAGACCAAATGAGAGTTCCAAATCTCTCTCTAATGGAAATAATTTGTTATTCACAATTTTTGTTTGGTTGTCAGTGGGAGGGAAGGCCTCTGTTAGCATGAAGGAGTCTTTTCTGTCACACTTGTGTGAAACTTCCCTTCTTTTTATTTACTCTCACATTCACAGAAAATTGAACATTGCTGATGCTAACTAATTGGCACCCTGTCAAAAAGTGTATGTGGGAGTCTGTCAGATTATTTTTTTGGTGGCAACTAGTTAATGCTTTGACCAAAAGTTAGCCCAGTTTATTTTTCTACTCTTTATCTTGAGTACAACACTGCCAATTGATATTAGACTTCCCCACAAGCAGAGTTCAGATAGTCTGGATTGGCAATCACACTCCTCCATTCCAGTGCTCAACACAGAACCCCCTCCTGTGTATGACTGAAATGTCAATGACACCACTGTCATTGCCTGCCGACATCAGTGAAGCTGAGGTGGAGGAGATGAAAACATTTAGGAACCTGAGGATCAATATTACAGAAAACCTGACACAGACACCACACACTTTTTTCCTCTGAAAACTTTAAAAAGCACCTTTCATGTACCAAGTTCTTTTCTGCCTGTACATTAGAGCTGCAGAAAAGATTCCAACTTTGAGGTTGACAAATGGCATGGGAGACAGTACCCACCCCAGCCAAAGCCTGTTCACCCTGCTGCCACATCTGTAAAGGGATTTAATTATGGCAGGTATTTGCTGCAGTACCACCAGACTGCAGGGCCGTATTGTTTCCGAGGCTGTGAGACTTCTTACTCATCCTATGCTGTCAAATATTCAAAAATAATATTATTTTGTAAAGTTAAATGATTAATAATCTATTAATATTATTTTCTTTGTGTTGTAAAATGGTAACCTAGAGTTTTATATATGTCTATTTAGACTGGTCAAATGTTAGTAGAGAGCTAAACAAACACTAAAGATAGGGCTCAGTGCTAGCCACTTTAACCAAGTTATTCATGTAGTAATATCTGAGAGCAGTAAACAAGATTTAGAGTTTCTAGTCATTCTTGCAGCTTTGTGAGGCTCTGCTGGCTTGTACTACAGTGTTGCTTTGATATAATGCCAACATCAGCATGCTGACATACTGAACATTCCAATGTTAACATGCTGATGTTTAGCATGTTAACACTGGAATGCATGGTCACGATCAGAGTTTACTGCTAATCAGCGCTGAGCACAAAGTACAGATAGATAGACAGACAGGTAGACAGATGGATAGATAGACAGATAGATGGATAGACATTCAGAGAGACAGATGGATGGATAGATGGAGTGCCCCGTAGCTCCTCCAAACCTGGATAATGCCGGGTTTTAGGGATTTATAGAACAATCATTGCTCCCTTACCAGTAGTAGCAGTTGAAATTTTATAGTAAAACAGTTATTTCATTGTTACAATCCTCAAAAAGTTTCTAGGTTTCTCCCTGAGATAAAGACTTGTGCAGCGAGCCTGATATTAATTTCTTCAGAATACACAGCATGTTGGTCCTACAGAGCGAATTCCGGAACACAGCTTTGTACGAGAGACTTAGCTGAGGTCTATCCTCAACTTTGTTGTAGGTCTGCATTTGCCTCCACCAGTGGATAATAGTGTAACAGCTATGAGATCATTAAATGTTATTTTTTCAAGGCATTTCTAGATGTTCTCGTCACTTGATCTTCAATGAGTGCTTTAAACACACATAGAGGTGACACTTAAAAAGGAGAACCTACAATCCAAGCTGTCTGAACAGTCTTATTAAAAACTGCCTTTGTAATTAGAGATGTACAGTAGATGGAGCCCTCAATCATGTGGTAGGTCAAGGACTCCAACGGGCCTTCAGACTGCGTTTGACTGTGGTACATGCCAGAGAGAGGAGATATGCCAGAGCAGTGATGAAAAACAGCTGAGCTATTTTAGTGTTTCTTCCCATATGTCTTTTGTTACATAAGTCGCTTGCTGCTATCAAACTTTGTGCTCTGTGCGTGGGATCGATTTGTTGATATTGGTCTCGTTTCCTGGCAGCTGTAAGCACTTGCATTCAAGAAACATTCTTGTCATAGTTTCCTGGTATGGCAAATTCACCCTGGCATAATGGTTCCATTAAAAACACAGATTTTTTTCCCCCAGTCAGAACCACAACTCGTTTAGTGAGCCTTCAAGTGAACTGATGTTGGGCAAACAACTACTGACAATACAATGTTCGATCTGATGAATTATGGACAGTGATGCAGTGGTTAAATATTAAGAATGGCAACATTTTTTTATTGCCAACAAATTTCATATGCAGACCAAAACCCACAATGCGTTTGTAAACATTTGATGTAAAGAAGCAGCTGACCACAGCTTAAAGGATACAATGTGTAATGTTGTTTCCTTGGTCTCACTCAAGTGAGCCAAACTACAGGTGTAAAAACAAACTCACAGTTTGTTAAAATACCTCAGAATTTAAAATCTCTTACATTACATTTCTCACATTTTCAAAAAAAAAAAAAAAGCTGAAAGGTGATTGAAGCAACGTTCTGTCTGTCACATTCACAACTCTTACTGAAACCAGTCGGTCAACATCTTTTACATCAAGAAAAGCTTTCAGTGCCGTTCTTTGCTCTTCTTTCAATGAGAAAATGTTGTCCAGTTCTGATAAAACTGCTGCTATTGCAGCTTCAATGCTAACCTCATCAGTGGCTGCCACTGTTAACAAGCTTGTAGCTGCTTTTCAGGTTTGTCAAAACTGAACCATGCTCTCCTGTTTCTCTGCAAAGGAAGCTGATCAGTCCGATTATATTCTGACTGGACACAAACAAATCCAGTTGGAGCTTTCCAAGATGGAGCTGTGAGATTACAGACTTGAGATCTCATCTGCCTTGCTAGTTAGCTAAAATATACCATCAAAGAAAACAGTTATGTCAGGCAGTGTTCAGGTTGAGCCTGCTGAGCACCAGCCAGCCTTAACTACTGCTGGCCATGCGTTTCTAAATGATCCCTAAGGCAACACCAGAGGCTAGAGATCATATTGGCAGTGAAAACCTTATGTCCCCAGGCTCTGGTTCTCTGTGGTCTCCCAGCTCCCTGTAAAGAGGAGGAAGATTTACAGTTCTACTAATGGACAATCATTTTCAAAACCTGGAGGGAAAAAAAAGAAAACATCCAATTAAAACGAGCTTTCACCTTGCAGGGGCCTCTAAATGAAGAAAAGAAACTTTGGCTGAGTCCTGATACAGGCAACTGCCTTTCAAGCACTTACCCACGGCTACGGCTCAACTATTAATGCAATTGAATTGTCATTGTCTTACCAAAACCAGGCCTCATTTAAATCTCCCCCCCCCCCTGTTTTTCACACAATAAGAGAAACAGACGACAGAGAATAGTCTGCATAACACTGTATCTAATAGGAAAAGTCAAGTGATTGGATGTGGAGCTCCAGGCTTTTTGTGCCTTCTCCCACAGTGTCTGCTTGAAAAGATATTTGTCCTTGCAGTTTCAATAGGCGCCTCTAACACAGTGGCCAGGTGAGAGTATGTTAAAAGATAAATGCAGTCCCTGCTTTGATCTAAGGAGGGAAAAATGCATAATAAATGTGACTTTATTCTATGCGCACTGACCAAACCCAAACCATGACTGAATACAGAACCCAGTCCTGAATATTATAATAGGCTGTCTAGACCCCTCTGTATTCTTCTTACTCCCAGATGGCATTATGTGCACATGGCAGTGGACTGATGCAGACTGATTGAGACTGCTTATTTTTCTTGATTTCTAAAAGTGAGGATTTTAAAGCCAAACTAAAACACATTTAATGTGTTCTTCAGAGTCCTTGGGAGCTGGGAGTGGCAAAGTACTTGGAGAATCTCCTTCCACTATGCAGTTCTATAAATTATTTGTTATATCTGAGACCAAGCTTCCAGCAACGATTGTGAAAAATGGTGTCAGAAGTCACCAGCTACAATGGCAGCTCTCATGTCAAGAGAACTATGCTTTGCTCTAATTTGTACTTATGTATGCTTAGTGTGATTATTTGCAGTACCTCACCACTGTATGATACGTTAGTATTATGGTTATAATAGTACTCTTTCTGGGACTCCCTCCTTTTCTCTCTCTCTCTCTCTCTCTCTCTCTCTCTCTCTCTCCTTTCCCTCTCTCTCTTTGGATGAATTATAAAAACCTTTAAAGAGCAACAAAAATTCACTGAAATATGAGGTAAAGGTAAGCATTGTAAAATATATATTTTCATAATCTTACACTACAGCTGGTCATTAAACAGAACCTTCAGGGAAGTTGTCCATTTAAACTGCTTGGAAAACTAGCAAAAAAAATCATTTAATTGGACAAATCATCTGTCTTTCACTTGATAACAACAACCATTCAGATCGATGATGCATACAACATAATAGGAGAGCACTAGCACTGGAGCCAGCTGATAAATTAGGTCTGGAAAGAAGTGAAAAAGATCTTTTTCATTTAAAAAAAGGCTTTAATGTCAGTCTTTGCTCTTTTTGTAATGAAGACATACTCTCTCATTCTGATATAAGTGTTGCTATGGTAGCATCTACACCAGCTACTTTAGGAGGTGCCATAGGGGTTTTCAAATGAGCAGTTGCAAGAAAATCATATTAAGACACTTCTTAAGTCAGCTCTCAGCCTCACAAATTTCCCAGTGCATAAGAGAATATTAGACCACAATGTGTCGGCCTGATCTGTCCATGCAGATACATACAGCAGTAAAAACCTTCCTGGGTTCGAGGGCTGACTGGGAAAAACCGAAAGACAGAGAACAAACAGTGGATCTTCAAGCATCCCCTGTGAAATGAAAGATTCAGGGTCAGTATACACAAGCCTGAGTGTTCGCGAACAAAGCGTACAACAAGTGACTACAATATAGCATGTCTAATGATAAATGGCTCTACTTCGTAAGGTGTTTCTTGCTGCACTTGTAACACTCCTGATGTTTCATTTGTTTTCAGTTATATTACATTACATTTTATTCTCTTTATTTTAAGGCAGCTTCCATCTCTCATTTGCTCAGTTGGTGGCAGAGACAGACAGGAAAAAAAACAGGATCCCTTTCTTTAAATGCAGCAGCACCAAGTTCAGGCTAACATGCCTCATCAGACTTTTTTTTTTCCAGCATTTGCACAAAGCTGTCTGCTTGCCCTCCCGTCTGCCTAGTGAAGTAAAGTGACATGGTTGCCATACTATTGATGAGGTTGACATTTCTCTTAGGTCAAGAAAGATCGTAAAGGGGATCCGATCTAATCTAATCTTTAGAATGCAATTTAGTACATTTATTTACCTTGTGGGATTATTTTTGATTAAAGCATCTATAATAATATATCCAATATATTTCATTGTGAAACTCTCACAAGGCCATATTTCTAAAATTTAAGTGTAGTATTTATTTAGTAAGTATTCATTTTTGATAAATCAAAAGACTATTACGCAGCAATTGTCCATTACTGTATGCAAAAACATAATTAAAATGTGGCCCATTCCACGTTCAGCTAGAGCTAGAGGGCCATGGTGGTCAAGCTAGAGAGTGAATGAAGAGAGGGAGAGGTGTTATTGAGAACTAAACAGTGAATCAGAGACTAAAAATGTTACTTTCAGATTATTTCACATTACCCTCTAAAGCACAGATCCACACCCCTGCCAGCCCCACAGAAAGATGTCGTAATGCTGGAATTCGGAATTTGGTTGAAGTGTGTGTTACATCCTTCCCACTGTGGAGGCTCTGCGACATGAGTGTGTGTGTGTGTGTGTGTGTGTGCCATTGGTCAAACAGACACACAGACTCCAAGCACATGACAGACAGAGCAGAGGAGACAGATAAGACAGCAGTGTAACCATTGACTTCGCTCCATTATTGACTGGAGGCTGCGTTCCACTCCTCAAAGGCTGACTCCCAGAACCGTCTCAAACACAGCGAGATGAAGAGAAAAAACACAGGGAATGCAGGCAGAGAGCAGGGCCTCTGCAGAGAAATACTTTACCACATACTTTTAATGGGTCATAAGTGATGATTGAGAGGAATTTATTTTGTAGAGTCTCTACACAATGTTCTTATCGAAAATGCCTTTAAATACTCACAGACTAACATTTTTTACTGCAGGAATTTTAGTGGTAATTTTGTGTTTTATACATTTTGATTTATTAGCTTTGTAAAGGATCTGATAACTTGCTCCAGCACTGGTTACATCTGCCTGCTGTTGTTCCCTGGGTATGTGTCACTGTTGTGCAGACAGGTGCAGCATGCCAAATGTTCATTCTCAGTTTAGATTCAGACTCACTGCTGTTATCAACCTCGTTTCCATCAGCAGACACGATACCTTCTCAGCTTCCCACCCACCAGTTCTGCAACTCAGCTTTGCTTTATTTCATGAGCAAGTCTTTACTTCAGGGTGACACAGATGTGTTCCCTATTTCAAACACTACCCTGCCCTTCAATTGTGGATATAAAGTTGCCCATCTGCTTTAATAATAGCCCCTTAAATGCTTGTAAACATTGAAAAATATAGTTTTGAGCACATAAGTCCTTTGCCTTTTTATTGTCTTAAGGTGGAATGGTTTTCATCTTCATTAAAGTTGTAATTGTTTGCCAAAAGCGATGCACACTTCCTCCAAGGTGCATCCAGCACTGTGGACAGTGTGACTCTGACATCAGAGATGGATTGTGTTACCTCAGGTTACATTGCTAGTGCCAATAAAATAACTTGTAATCTATGTGTAGAATGCTATCAACATTAATGTTTCAAACCTTCTCTCTCTGTGTTAAGTGTGCTTGAGGTTTGAGGAGAAAAGCAACCTTTTATCTGATGAAAAGCTCTCAGCTGTAAGGAATCACATAGAAACCAGTTAATATGTGAAGTGTGCTATGGGCACATACACACATAGTGCAGCATCAATTAGCATCATAAATATGTAATGCTTAAATCAAATCAGAGATATTCAACATATTTGGGGTTCATGACTGAATGGACTGAATGCAGACGCATAGGATAAGCTTACTGTTAGACTCGGTTACAGTGCATCATGATGCGATGCAACACACAGACCAGACCAGACCAGGATCCAGCTCTTCATATTAGGCAGTTATTTGCAAGTGAAAACAAAGAAGCCTTTAAAATGCATTGTACTTATATTTGTCATATTTTTCATGACTGGACTTATGATTGAGTAAACTGACCACTTTGCTGTCACAGCCAAACATAGAAAAATCACAACTACACAATACATAAAACTTAGCAAGCCAGCTTATATTAATCACTTGTCTAACAGCTGTAAGTCCACCCTGGTGTCCGTCTTGGATCCTCTTATTTTGCAAAGCTCTCCAACGACTAAAAACTAGCCTGAAATGAGTCCTGTCCCGGCCTCTTGCTTGGTCTCTCTCTTTTTCTCTTTTCCATCAACATCCTTCTCCGTCTCTTTGCCCCTGTTATGTCCATAGTTTGTTGATTCCGTGCCGATGTAAACATGGGTGCCCTGTGTGGTAGCAGTCTTCCCCGAGCTTGCTGTTTGGCTAACTAGCAACTACACCAAAAGTTACAGGTTTCTTCAGAAAACTGTCAATCACAGAACTGAGGCAGAGCAGCCACCGAACATCCGATCCAAAACTAAAAAGGCATTTTCTGTAGAAAGAATGTTCCAGTTTTACCAAATTAAGTGATAGTTGTAAGTTAGACAATCTATTACATAAGAACAATATTGAAATAATTAAAATCTTCAACTTACATTTGATTAGGGGCAACTATTAAAATCAGGGCTTCAAAATAAATCATATATTTATACAAATAATTTCTGCTCTGGTGATTCATATTCCCAAAGACATTTACAACTTATTTTTTAAAACAAACAGTTTGCAAATAGAAAGCCTCCAGCTTTTTGTGACAGAGGGAGTTCAGGGACCTGTTTGGCAGTTGACCACTTGGTAATTTGGACAATCAGCTTCACCTAGCAATGAAATAGGAATGATTTTTAAAGGGTGGCATAAAAACCCTGCAAACAAATGGAAAAACATTAGGTAAGGTTAGGTAAGGTAAACTTGAATGTCCCTTAGGGCCCATTTGGTTTCCAGAGAATAAGAATTCCAGCACAAGTACAAACAATGAACACAGTTTACACCACATGTCAAAGTACCCAAATATTCCTGGGAGGAGCAATAAGTATAATGATTTGTTATTGTTTCTTAAATGTTTATTTAAATAAAAATAGCAGATGGGACAGAGTACAGTCTATGTCTCCTTGCATTTGGGGAGGCTAAAACTTTGCCCTGAAGAAACATCTGGAAGTCAACATGCAAGGGGTGTTTATGAGTCTGAAATAATGGTCAGAGCCTCTCTTAATAAAGATGCTGAAAGTAACTAAGAGTAACTCCTGTAATCTTACAGCTCAGCTTGAGCATGTTTCCCAGTTTGTACTTATTTTTAAGATGAAGACATCCAAACAAGCAGATAATATTAAGGGAGAGTAAAGACTCGATGAAAACAGAACAAAATATTTTTATCTGAGACTAATTTTTCAATATATTTGACCATAAGAGGTTAACTTAGGCCTTTTAGACTTGTGCAAGGATTGTGATCATAAATCTAAAATATTTTAATGAGTTGTGCTTCTGATAACACCTCTTCATCATAACATTAATGCCATTAGTTGTAATTTAATTACCAGAGTTTAATGTGAGAGCTTTTTAGACCAACTGCAAGGACTCAGAAGGCCATAGTAAATTAAATTCACTTTACTTTCTGTCTGATGGCATTTTTCTGTCAGAGAGAGAACTCACACGCAGTTTGGAGGAAATGGTTGCTGGATTTTTCAGCTCCTATGAAGGGGAGAAGAATAGCAGTGAAGAGTGAAAGGGCTGTATTATGGTGCTGCTGTGAGTGTGTGGTTCACTACTTTTAGGAAAGTTTCCTCAGGGGACCATCAGCCAGTGCACTGCTCATCAATGTCCCTGTAGTGGCTGGACAGAAAAAATGAATGGATGGATGGATGGATGGATGGATGGATGGATGGAATGACTACTTACCTGTCAGGGCTGCTGTCAGTGTATGTGGTTAAGTCCTTATGTGTGGAAAAAATGTGTGCAAAGTTCAATCATGTGTTTGTTGACCTGATGACAAAGGGAAATGTTAAGAAAAGAAAAAAGCCAGGAAAAATGATAATCTCCCTTGCTGAAGAGAAATATGTTTTAAATTATGTCTAAAATTTTTAATTTTCACTGTGGACCTGCAGTATGTGTATAAAGAAATCAAGTAATGGAAGTGGAGACACAGTGCGTATAGAGAGGCAGCTGTGCTTTTCCATCCTCCATCGTCTCTGTTCTCTTCCGTTTTATCTTCCTATGACGTTTCTGTCTGAATATTTGATACATATCATACACTCGGAGGTGACCCCACTCTAACTGGTCGTGGTCTCCCTAAGCCAGGAAATATTTGGGCCATTTTCTTCAGGAATGTTGGAGTGAAACTCTCCTCCCAGGGTTCAGCATGGTTACACAGTGTTGTTGCCAAATTGAAAAGAACTGGCTTCAGGCTGTGATCCCAACGGGAAAGACCGGGTGATCTGAGTACAATCACAGTCAAAGGTTCAAGGTCCCAACTCAGTGACTTGTTAAGCCTGTGGGAGAAGAAGTATTCTTTTGTTAAATAAGTACAATGTGAAATATAAAAGTCCAATATCTATACTATAACTGTAAGGAACAGTTCAACATTTTGAGAAATAAACACATTTGCTTTCCTCTGAGAGTGAGATAAGAAGATCAGTGTCAGTCTGGTGTGTGTTGACTCCTGCTGGAGGTAAGATGAGGTTGGCCAGCTGTGAATAACAACTGGAAAGAGGGGGACTTTCTGTTAATTTATCACTGTACAACACTGCGTTATTTTTTAATTGCTAATTATAGGCTTTTATTATTATTATAGCTTTCCTCTCCTTAAGCATTTAATCACTGTATCCTTCATTACACGTATTCTGGAGTAAATTTATGTTTTTTTCCCCAGCCTTAAAAGTCACTGATGGAAAAATAAGGTGCAGCTCAAACAACGGTGGGGCAATTCTCTCCAATATCTTTCACAAATAACATGTGGATGTCCCTCAGAGTACGGTTCTCACCAGGACATGAAAACTCATTTGGACTGAGCCTCAAAGTGTTTTTTGGCTTCATGCAGAGAAACAGAGGAAGAATGTTTGCTGTGGATGATAACAATTTTTTTAATCCCTGGATAATGTGCAGTGTGTTTACAGTCTGCTTCTCTCAGCTTTACTGTATCTCTGAGTGGAAACTGAAGAGCAGTCTCAGCCAACCCTGAGGTGTCTGTTACACTCAGGAATCCACTTGTTTGTCTTTTATATATTTCCTCCTCTGTCGCCTCCGTTTTTCTCTTCTGATGGTTATCCTATTTAAAAGCCAGGCCAGTTCAGATCTTTATTCCCTATGATAGATTTCTTTTTTCGCCAAGCACAAGATTGTTTTACAACAGGGAATCCATCTCCTTCTCTCTCAGTCAGACCTGATGGATTTGGCGTGGGATGCCAAGGCTGCTCCAGGGAGTTGCTGGCTCTCAGCCTTTATGGCCATGATTGAATGTGCATGTCTTATATCGTGGCACTTCAAGACAGCCGGGGATAAGATGACTGTCTGAGCTGTCCCTCTATGTCTTTGTCTGTCATCTTCTTCCTGCCTTTGTCCTTTTGCTATGCTCCCATATCCATTGTGTTTTATCACTTCACTTCCCTTCATTTTTATTCATTTTACTTCAGCTACATCTTTTATTAACCTGACATATGATACCCTAAATTGGAAGCTGAAGGGGACAAAAGGAATTATCCATCACAGAACAATAACAATCAAATGAAACCAGATTAGGTGTGTGCTAATTCATGCTGTTTTACTGGCTCTACTGTATGCAAGATTTTGATTATGTAAATAGACTCATCAGGCTGAAGCCCCTTGCAGGTTGGATAGATTCCTCTTGGGGAGGTTGGCTGATTGAAATACTGGATACACTCACTGACTTTAATCCCATCTGGAGCACATATCACTATTTTTTTCTTCTCCTACTGCAGCATGGTCCTTCAGAACATGCGACTGGTCCTCCTAGAGCTCTCACTGAGGTTGATTTACTGAGCAAAATAATCTCAGCATTGCAAAATCTTGCTTTGCTACTGCTGTTTGGCCCAGCTGCAGTTAGATACAGTTATGTTTCATTGATGCAAATGTCTGCTGACTGTTCTCTGTTTTGTATTACTCTGAATTGAATCCCTTTGGGTTTTAGTTGGACTATGGAGACATACCTTTAATACCTTTGTTGTTTCTTGCATGGCTGCATTAACCAATTGGTCAGAGGGGACTGAATAACAATTCCTCACAGTAGTATTTATTTGGAAGCTCGCACCATGTGAACATAATGAATGCATACATACCTGAAAAATATATGCAGGTGCAAGTCCTTATGGATGACTCTGTAATGTGAACTCTTCTATTCCAACATTTAAAAAGATAAAATGAATACAGCCAAGCTAAGTCTAAAAACAGGTGGATAACTCAAACTGTAGTTCTGGATCAGTTTTCATTTACTTCCTCTCACCTGAATCATCACACCCGAGCAAGCAGAGGGATGTTTTCAGTCAGAGGATAACAGTGATAATGCATGGTGTCAACCTGATAACGGTACGCCCTGTCTCACATAGGGTATTGGGAAGTAAAAAAAATGCGTGTTTTTCCATGTAATGTGTAACACTGACAGACATCAGCCCCTGGAAGGCCTCACACATCAAGTCAAAAAGAACAGCATGCCGGGGTTTGTTTGTATGCTGAGCTCTGTGAGATGGGCCTTCTGGTTTGGCACGGCATTCTTTCATACACAACTTTTAGTTTCTGTACTCAGAGGACAATAACAAGCTTTGGTTTGGGACCAGTATGTAGTCTGACATGTAAGCGAATTTACAGCTAAAAATTCATAGCCCCATAAACAGCAAATGTAACACAATATCTACATTAAAAGACTAAAAAACTGATAAATTGTATTAGAGCTACAAAATTGCTCATATTTATGATTTCATTAAGTTTCCAAACACCAAGTGATATGCTTGCCTTGGCCTTTATCCAGTCTTGGGAAATTTACAGTAAGATTTACAAAAAAAGACAAGAAAAAATAAAAAATAAAAAATAATATATCATAAAAAGGGAAAATAATCTGCTGCTGTAAAGATATCAAGTGTTTGAAGGAAACTCTCCCCCAGTTCTTCTTCCTTTCAGAAGACAGAAGGCTGTTTTTTCAGAGGATGTACCTTGAAAATAATCCTGTCACCCTAAAAGAAAGGGATCATTTTAGTTTGAAAGAAACAGTCACAGTCTCCTCTGACAAACTGAAAGATGATGAATCATTTACAAAGAAACTATTCTTCCTTAAATGCACTCAACCACACATTTTCATTTTCTACATGAAAAAGAGCCTCCATGCAGACAACAGTGCAGCTCCTGTTGCAACTTTAGTCTTTGATGTTTGCTGTCCAGAATACTTTGCTTGGACCACAAAAGGCTCTGATGATGAAAAGAATAAGTTAATGTTATTTTCTAAGAGTGTCACAGGTTATCCTCTCTGTGGTTAGTCCTGAGGTAAAGGTCACTGAGAAGGTGAAATCCTCCAAATATCTAGGTGTTTTGATCCATTATTTCCTTACCTTTAAACCTCGTGTACGGAACTTGGTAAAAAAACTATGGCCAGAAACCAAGTTTGTATTCAAGAAACAAGCTATGTTTCCAACTTAAATAAGAGACTTGTTGCTGCCACCTTTTACCTTTGTTGAATCATAGTGAAGTTTAATATATGCATGCCCCTGCTCAGGCATTGCAAATGACTGCTACAGCTCATCATGCCTCCCTTTGATTTATCACAAACTGTAAAGCCTTGACTTACCACTTTGAGCTTTACTTGTGGGTTTGGCAACATCCTGACACACACTGGTATACTTTCATTTACAAGTCAATGGGCTGCTCCCATCTGATTTTTTTTAACATATAGATCATAAGAGTGAAAGACAGCCTTTTTGGGCTGAAAGGACTTTTACATGTTGTTTATACCAAATGTTTGAGCAGAGATTTGAAGTATTATATACACTCAGATTGAATATATTGCAGAATGTTTTAAAATTCATGAAAGGATTTCTTTGAATGTAATGAAAGATCAGGAGACCGTATCGTTGGATTGATGATGCTCTGACTTTTATCTTTGAATGTATTATTTGTGCTGCACTTTATCTTTTCTGTTTTGTTTTGAATCACTTTACAATTACTTGTTTTTACTTGTAACGTTGCCTGTCTGGGCCACAACTCACTCGAAAAAGAGTCAAATTTATATATGGTAGTGTCTGACGCAGCAATCAGAAGTGACAACTCTGTTCTGGCAGCAACATATCTACATTTACATTTTCTCCAACAGTTTGTAGAGAAAACTTAGAATACTGAATAAATCATTAATCCAAACATACAATTAGTAGCCTTATTTGATAATGCAAAGGTTTTTGGCTTTATTAAAAATATTACTAAATATCTTCTTCATTAGCATCTTAAACTATGCAAATGTTTCTTTTCTTTAAAGGAGATCTATGAGTATCTGCCCACTTTAAGTTTGATTTCTCTCTGATCTTTAAACCAGTTTAAAGTTTAACATCATCCAAAATGAAACTGAGAGGCCAGCTGAAGCAATCCCCTGACAGTTATCAAACAACAACATTTTTTATCCCGTATTATTAATTAGGTCTTAAGGGACAGGTGGCTGATGTGTTTCAAGGACTGAGATATTATGCAAGATGAGCTCTCAGAAATGAGTTTACATGGATAAAAGGGTATAGCTTTATTGTTATTGTACAATATAGGATTGCACAATAAAATACAGTTGTTGACTCCTTCTACACTAAACACACAGAAAAAAATATAAAGAAATAATCGAGTAATTTAAATTGGGGTAGAATAAATCAACATAACAGGCAATAAAACAACAAAACAGTATAGGAAAACAAAAGGAAAAAATGAAAACAATCACATTAGAAGAAAAGATATTATAGAAGCGTTTGGTATTTGATGAGCTGGGAATTTAAACAGGCTGATCCCTCAGAGGAGGACCTGTTATGTGCTCAAGCATTCAATCACTCTCTATTGTATGTTGGCAGTGTGTGCCCTGTGAATGGTGGCCGGACCCCTGAATGTGTCCCGGACAAGGCTGAGGCTGTTGCTGCTGGCAGCTAAAACTCTGAATCTCTGAAATGTCATCTGCTCTGTGATGAAGGAAAAACAGAATGTGACGCACTGGTCTTTCTTCACTGTGTGTGTGTGTGATGGGTGTGTGAGAGCAGTTACTGGGATTTCTGTGCACGGATGTCATCATATTTTAAACAATTCATCTGTCTGCTGTTTGTGTCCGGCAGCATTCAGTATTTCACAGTTTTTTAAATGTGTTGTCAGACACAAACACAAACAAATATTACTCCTCTAGGTTTGTTGCAGCTTTTGTGTTTCTCCTCAGACACATCAGGCAAGCCTGGTGAAAGGTTTTTTTTTTTTTGTGTCAGAGCTTTGTGCAATCAGAGAAACAGCAGCCCAACGAGGTATTTTCTCATCTTCACTCACTCTGCTCCAAACATTAGGCACCATCACAGCCCTGCTGTCTCTGAGCCACGAGTCAGTTCAAAAGGCGTCTTAATAATGTGTTTGTTCTCCACACCACTAACATGTAGCACTACTTCCCAAACTACATCTTTCTTTTTAAAGCCAAAGCTCAACATGTAATATAGATGGTAGCTGCAGTGAACATTGTGGTTTTATCAGGATTGTTATAACATCAATGAATGTTTTCTAGCATCAGTCTGGAATGATGCAGGCTGCCAGAAATATAATGTGTCTAACATTCAGGCTGTAATAGGCAGCTTTTATCTAACTGTATGTTTAATGCAGAAAAAGCAGCAAACACAAAAAGTAACAGAAATTAATTGTCAATGAAGTTGTCAGTTTATCTTCTGTCAAACAACTTAAGAACTGACTAATAACAGCTGAAGTCACAAAGATTCTGAGATCTGAGTATAGACATCACTGTGACATCACTGAAAGTCTGGACCGGACAAGAAACACCTCAGACAGGTGAGACAGGTGCAAACATGACGATTTTGGTTGTCATTTTTAGTTTGACCTCCAAATAAATTGGTTTAAATCATCTGGATGAACAGTTTGCTACAAACATGTCAAATTGTTTGACTGAATAATGAAAATTGGAGTGAGAGGAGTAGTTTGCTCCAGCTTCTTGTGGCAGTGGTGCCTTAAAGGTGACAAAGGAGGGGTAATGACTTGAAGATAAAAATCTGAGAAGTAAAAAGATGAACACACACACTTCAACCTGAGCTCATCAGCCCTTGATCACTTTTGCAAAGCTGTTTGAAGGACAGCAACTACAGTGGGTGTGAGCCGGACCTCCCTGAAAAAAGAACAAAAATAAAAACAACACACTGCTCTTTGTGAATCTTCCCTGTCTAATGCCATAATCTGTTCTAGGTTGGTCCACGCCCAGGTTTTATATCTGCAAAAGTGATGACATTCCCCTTGACCCAAGTTGTGTTTGTGTGTGTTTGTGCTTAACATGCTAACTGTACATTTTATACCCTCTAACTTTGTCAATGTGTATATGTTAGCATGCTGACATCAGTATGCTTAGCATTTAGCTAAAACACCGCTATTTCAAAGGGTAAGCAAAGCCCCATAGATCCATTGGTGTAGTTATTTACTTTTAAGGCCCTTTTAGACAGCGAGCAACCAAGAAAAGAGTTTGTCTCCCCCTCTCTCTCTCATTCACTCTTGTGAATGGGCTCAGCTATTTGCAGCTGCTCTCAGAACTGAGAGTTCAATTTTTCATCTTGCCATCCTGACTCACTGTGTGACCATCTAAACAACAGGAGATATGTTGGGAGAACCGATACAATACGCTGGCCAGTTTGACTCTTCTGATGTCTTTGTATGATATACAGCTTCACTAGCAGGCAGATCCATGAAGAGAAACAATCTGTGAGCTATCATCTAGTTTGGTTAAAAATGAACAACATATGTGCAAAACTTGATATAGTAATGTGTCTTATCTGAAACGCTGTTAAGCTGTAACCTACTCTGGTTACCTGTGCAATGAGGTTATAATAGCAGCTTTTTGTGGTTTACACACAGGGTTAAGGTTAGGAACCTGGGAGGATTGAAGAAACCAGGTGGTTAGTTTGGCTCTGCTGCTGCTGAGCCTAGAGGTCGCAAGATGGGAGACTCAGGTGCCAACATTTTCAGTCTGAAAGCACCTTTTATTGTAAGAACTGCAATGTACGCTGAAATGTTGACTGACAAAGTTAAACACAAAAATAGCAATGCATTTTTTAGTTTTCCTTCAAGGCAGCATGAGACAGTTTTCAATGCAGGCTTCAATAGACTGTTGAGTTTTTAGTGCTCTCCCTTAACGTTGCATTCAGACAGAAAATGGCAAGTAATGTTGTACTTTTGCTCTAACCTATGCTGTTATCTCAGAGGACAGGACTGAGCAGTCCCCCTCCGTCTCTCTCTCACACAGTATTCTAAGCTGCCTCACAGTTTGGGTTGCTAAATTAATCCACTGTCACCTTTTCTTCCTCAGTCCTAATCCAGAACAGCAGATCGATGTACACAATGCAATATTCATTAAAGAAAGATGCTGTGTTCACTTTTGCGTGGTTATCTGAAGGGCAGTGGAAGGAGTGTATTGTTTGTCCCATCTTGTTGGTCTTGTAAGATTAGCTCAGGTTCCCTTTCGTCTCTCTATCTCACTTATCTGTGGTTCTTATCTCTGGCAACCGCGTCATGTCACGGACAAAGAAACAGCCTTTCTGGAAAAAACAACTCACTGTTTCACTCTAAGAAACACTTTGTTTTGTCCAACAGACCAGTGCAGGTCAGAGTGTCTCAAAGGTAGCACCATGTTGTTTTCTTTGTACTGTAATTAAATACAAAACTGGATGTTAAAGCAGTGACCGTTCCATTATTTTGAGCTGACACAGCTCTTCAGGAGACACACAAACAAATACAATTATTTTCAGGCCAAGTACCACTTAAAGACACTTTTTTTAAAAATATATATTATTCAGCATGTCACAGCTTGTAAAGACTGCAATTAAGCTCTGAATAATGTTATTATGATCACGTTGAAAGGCAGGTGAGTGCTGTGTGTTTGTGTGTGCGTGTCTGCATGACAGTACAAGTGTCGACAGGTCAGTGAATTGGGGATTAGACTTGTGAAATGACAACAATGCAGTGGAAGGTATTCGGGCCCTGACTGTATCCCAGTGGCAGGGAGCATTGGTGCATTGGTATGTGTGGTGATGGTGCATATTTACTAGGCCGGGAGCAAAGCTGCAGGAGCATAATTGGCAGTTTCGGAGGGGAAATAGTTGTTAAAGAACATCTGGATGTTGTACTGGGCAGCAGGTGTGTGGTGGACAAGTTTACAGAGCTTCATAATTGAGGTATTTATGATGCTTTTTCACCAGAACCTTTTTACTGTATTTTAACACTGATAGTCATTTCAAAGCACAAAAGACAGAGCTGTGGAGAGATGACATTTTTTTACTGTCTGTACATTTTATGTTGACAGTCAGAGCACTGCGTCCAAAAAAAATGTCAATTTAATTGTTAGACAAATCATTCAGAAGCCTGGCAACTAAATATATGAAGGTAAAACTCTGGTTTATTACAAAGAATTTTCAAAAATATTTTAGTAGTCAACAAAAACATTCAAAAGTTAAAATGTTTTTAACTGACTGTGCAAAAACCTAAAATGTTTACATTTTGAAAGTACTTCTTAAGCAGTTAAAAGATATTAAATACACACAAAGCAGATAAGACTTTGTACTCAAATTAATTGTTAAAATAATTGGCAATTATTATTTTCAGTGAACTTTTCTAGTATTCAAGTATTCAATGACAAACATTTGGTCCATAACTCTACCACTTTTACTTCAGACATCATTTCTGTTTGCTGTCACTTTGTCTGAAATTGTCTGGCAGGTTGCCTCACCATATTTTTAGTGATGTTGCTGCAATCTGTTTGCAGACTTAAATGTTACTGTAACTAACACATTTGGTGGTCCTAGCCACTGAACTGATATCCACATTGCAGCAGACAGTTTGTTTTTCTTAAGGGGTTAAAAATAGATTTCAATTCCAAAGTTGCAATTTAGACAAAAAGAAATCCAATCAGTGAGTTTTAAATGTAGTTCTGTGCCATCTCTCTTACAGAAATTTAAGGCTACAGCTAGTGTTTTGTTAGACATTTGATAAAACACTTGGCAGTTTTTTTTTGTTTTTTTTTAATTCAGAGGCAAAGTTTAATTATGTTGTTCCCAACCATTAATAACAGTGTTTTGAATCAGTTCATATTAATCTCTGACTGGCTTTTTCTATAACATGGATATTATGGTATTAAAAGCTATTCATGGTAACTGGGAGAAAACATGCTGATTTTTTAAAAAGAGAAGGGAGTGTTTATCTTTTGTATCTGTATGATGTGGCAAACTAGCTACTGGCTGCTAATCCGGTTACATAAAGTTGCTGGCAGTAGCCGGAGCTGGCATCCAACCTACAGTCTACTTTTTATTTGGCTCTAAAAGTGGCAGTTTTTCTCAACTGTTTCACAATAGCACATTAATCCAACATCACACCACACTGTTCCCTTAAGTTTCTACATTAACTCAGCAACATGCTAACAACCAATTCAACAAGCTTAACTCCAAAATAAATAGTAAAACACCAAAAACTCGGGAAAACTTACAGTTTCCAGGTTTGAAGTCGGGTCACAGCAGCTAGTTTCAATCCATCCTTGAGCGAAGGCATTACAGACGATCTAATGGGGTAACATTAAAATGCACACAGAGTTTTTTAGTCACTGTGGGGACATTTCTGTCACATTTAAATCCTATCCACTGGGTCTTCAAATCTTAAGCCTACAGCTGAGCTACAGCTCAGCTACATCCAACAACTCTGCACTTAAACTATTTGCAGTAGTTGCCTCGTATGTTTCATACATAATAAATTCACAAGCCTCTCTCTGTCCTCTGTTCTCACTAGCTTTGATTTAAGGCAGTCAGAATTAGCTACTAGGCTCCCCTTGTGCAAATCTGTGATTTGGTGATCTGGGCGGCAGAGATACAGAAATACAGGCTGTATTATTGTTGAAGATGTTTTAGGCACTTTAGTAGCTTTTCTGTGCAAGGGAGGATCTCCCTTTGCCGTGACTTGTTTTGTTATTTATAACTTTTCTGACCTTTTACGTGCACCACCAATCTATACAAAACACAAAAGAACGAGCATAATGATCAAAAAGCATACTATTTTTTTCGTTTTCATTGTTTTCTTTTAGAGCAAACTCTGAAATACTTATTTGAAAAATACCTGAGAAGACAAGGGTTCCTCCCACTCCAAAACTTTATATAGGAACACAAATCTGGCCTTAGACCTGCTGTTGTGGATGTTTCAGGATTATTTGAGATTTTACACATTTGGGATCTGAAAACTGTTTACTCTGCATGAGTCATTATCATCCAAAGGTAAAATGCAAATGTGCCTTTAAATTTTCATTTACCTTTGCCTCTTTCAGAAACTTTGCATGCACATGGGTACTTATTTTCTATCTCCCTCTCACTTACACACACACCTGCAGGAACACACACACACACACACACACACACACACACACACACACACACACTGACATACAGACTGATTTACTTGAACAGATGGATGCAGAGGCCAGCATGGGTTCCAATTAGACTGAAACCAAAATGTATACTGTGTGTCTGTATGTGTGTGTGTGTGTGTGTGTGTGTGTGTGTGTGTGTGTGTGTGTGTGTGTGTGTGTGTGTGTGT
>JAQMCX010017113.1:0-29353 GCA_029814765.1 Acanthurus leucopareius | reverse complement strand
CTTCAATGTTGTTGATAGATATTTGCTTTCAGCTCACTTCAACCCTCAACCTGCAGCTGTTTGTCTGCTCTTTCACCCTGTCTAGAGTGTGTGTTTGTGTGTGTGTGTGTGTGTGTGTGTGTGTGTGTGTGTGTGTGTGTGTGTGTGTGTGTGTCACAGGCAGGTGGTATGAAAATGCCAGTGATGGCTGTGTCTCTTTGTGCTCACATGTCAGTGAAGAGGAGAAGAATATTTTTTGAAAAGGGCATCTCTTAAAGGCCAGAAGCTCAGTCTAAACTTCCCCACACTTCCTGTCAAGTCAAGCTGACACACACACACACACACATACACACATACACACACATACAGGATGAGATTAATTGAACAGGAGCAACAGTGTGAAAAATATAAGGGGTGATTGATAATTTCCTAGAGGTAGAGTGAGTTAATTTCAGAAAAACACATTTACTTGTCTTCAGATTTGCCTCCAACATTGACACATTTAGTTCAGCTCTCAGGGAAAATTCAGATGCTCTTTTAGTCGACGTCTGTGTCTTAAACCTTCAGAAAGTCATCAATAATGTCATCATCACTGTCACAATGGTAACGCCGAGCTTTGTCTTCATCTTGAGAAAGAGGTAATAATCTGTTGGTGCCAGATGAGGTGTTGGATGAGTTTAAATCCACCTTCATGGACGACTGATTGAAGGATAAAGTGCAACAACTTATATGATTTGTAATAATGATAGTGTTCTTTGCTTATGAACTTGTGTCTGTTTCTTCCAACTTTCTTTGAAACTTGAAAACCTAAAACTTGACAGACAGGCAGACAGACAGACAGACAGGATGTACCTTTTTTATACCCCTGTGAGGCTTAAAGAGCCGTTCAAACAGAAATGATTAGCATTTGGCCTCTGAAGCGGACACACATTACTAAAGCACACTGACACACAGAGAGCTGATTAACCTGCTGACTCACCTGTCTGCTGACTCACCTGTCTGCTGCCGGGAGACACAGCTGATCCTCATCTGCACCGATGGGGCCATGAAACCAAACCTGCTCCTCTGTTTTCACAGCAGTGGCTCATTTAAACAACAGTGTGACATTAGCTGGTGTTGTGTGGAAAAATTTCACTACTGTCAGTTTAATTCTGCTTTTCATTTATTTATGATGTTGGAACTGTGAAAAACTTTATATAAGTGAGTTGAGTTGCATTACAGGAAGTTGGAAAACAAACCTTTGCAGTGCTCACTCTGTGCTGACGTCACTCTGCAGGTGAAGCTCCAAACGTCTCAGATTTTAACAATAAGTGATTAATTAAGTGTTGCCTGCAATGTGCAAGATTTTGGATCAAAATGTGCAAAATTATGGATCAGTTCTAACTTGTGATACCAAACAGAAAGCTGAAACAGATGACATATTCCATCATTAAGGCACAGTTGACAGGAAGTGTGCCTGCACATCTGGCTCTTCACAGGTAAACAGCTGTGACAGATACAACACTGAAGAGGAACCAGACATTTCAAGATGCAGAAAAAAAACACCACTGCAGTTTTCTTGGAAGCTAGTCTGGACAACAAATCACAATCTCTCAGTCACAAAGATGCATCTTGTCTTGTCAGAGTCTTAAAGTCTAAAGTATTTTTCAACTGAAAAGATTAAATTTCTAAAATTCATTTAAGCCTTTAGAAGAAACAAACACAGAGCAGGTCAAAGCCCACAGCTCAGTTTGAAATGAATTGTTTTTTTTATTTTAGACGACGTGTGCTCACTTGTTCTTGCAGTTTTTGCATGAATTTCTGCAGATTTCACTTGGAAAAATAAAGCGTTCTGCACATGAACACAGTCTGTCAGTCGCTCACACGTTTTCTTTCACACCCCTGCACAGTGTTGCTGGTGATCCTCTGCAGTCCAATAGATGCATGTTTTTGTGTGTGTGTGTGTGTGTTTCCTTTGTTTGAGGGTGTGAGTGTGTTTCTGGATGAGCGTTTTCAGTGTGTGTGCTTGCATAAAAGAGAGATGAAAGACAGTTCAGTCGCAGACAAACATCATGCTGATTGGTAGTTTTAAACTCTGCATGTGGGCGTGTTGTCTCTTTGATCAGCTGCTTGAAGTCTCTCTGTAGTCAAATGATTTGTGGGGAAAAAAAAGACTCAATCAAAAGGCAGAAAAATACAGATAAAACTCAAGTGATTCCATGTTTTTGTGTGTGAGGTTAAGGATTCTTTGGAGGATTCGGCTCCGTTGTGGTGTTTGAGAAGAAAATCACTGAAAAAATACCCTGATTGATCTCCTGGGTACGATAAAGATTTACAGAAACATTTGTAGAAATCCAGCTTAAAGCTTTCCAGAGATTTGACCAACAAATGATTTATCAAGAGGGACTTTTGAAGGCCGTTAAATTCAATACAAAATACAGAAAAAAAGACAAAACATGAAAATGAAAAGGAAAAATGGACAAAAAGTGACATCAATGCATCTCAACAGCATCCATGAACTTTCACTTACTCGCTCACAGTTTCTGCCTGATAAACTGCTGCTGTCATCACTGGTGTCAGTTTGTAAATCTGTGTTTTTAATCCTCCATGGAGGTCGAGAATAGATTTTTTTTTCCTTGAGACACTTCTGGTCCAAGACATCTTTTATAAACACACAGACAGGACGCACACTCATTTTGTTGATGCTCTGGTTTCGATTGATGGTCACGTTTTGTTCTTAAATGTGTTTATTTGTACTCTGGGCACACTTGGAAAGCTTTGCTGCTGTCGTGTTCCTCCTGAATAATGTCGGCTCGTTTATGCAGCCGTGTGCACAAAGACATTTATTCCTTCCATCCATCTGAGGACTCGTCCCTTTCTGCTCACCTGAACCTGAACCTGAACTCACCTCCTGAAACAAGCCTCTGAAGCAGTGAGGCTTCAGAAAAAAGTCCTCCACTGTCGAGGTCTGAGAATTGATCCTTGAAGTGCAGGAGCACACACACACACACACACACACACACACACACACGCCACAAAGATTTACACAGCTTTGATTTAAATTCAGTCCTCAGGGGCCTTGAAACAGTGAGAGAGACTTTAAAATGATTTACAGTGAATTCCCTCCTTTGATAGTCAGACTTTGTCACAGCAGCAGGTTTAAATTCATCACCTTCATCATCTTCTTCCTCACAGTCACCTGGCAAACTTCACGTTCATGAGGTCTGAGGCTTGAAAGGTGTGTGAATAAAGATGGAAGAATCTCGACAGAACAGGGAGCTGACAGACTGCTGACAGCTGCTGTGTGTCTGCAGAGTGTGTGTGTGGATGTGTGTATGTAGATATGTGCGTGGATGTATGTGTGTGTGGATGTGTGTGATGTGTATGTAGATGTGTGTGCATGTAGATGTGTTTGCAGAGTATTAGTGGATGTATGGGTGGATGTGTGGATGTAAGTGTGTGTGTGGATGTATGATGTGGTGTGTGTGGTGTGATATGTGTGTGTGTGTGATGTGTGTGTGTATGGATGTTTGTGTGGTGTGTGTGTGTGGTGTCAGTCAGCCTGGTGAAGGCACTCTGTCCCGGCTCTGATCACTCTGATCACTCTGACAGCTGAAATGAAGGTCAGCGTTGCTGCGTGATGCTGACAGATGCTCTCAGAGCTGCTGACGCTCTCCGGAGGTTTGACATCCAGCATGAATTCACTTCATTCTATTTATATATTTGTCAACTTTGGGTAAAAACGAGGACTGAATTTGAATTTTATTATATTTTATCATGCAGACGGTTCGTCGCACCATGTGACCGACTCCTCAGAACCACCTGATCCAGTCAACACGAAAGTCCCGTCTCAACACGTCTGTCTGTTTTATTTTACATCTAAGAATCTGCACATGTGACAGGAAACCAACTGCAGGAGAAGCTGATGCTGAGTTGATCTCCATCATTGGCCGACAGCTGACGTAGTCAAGCTCGTCAAGAGTCGAGACGACTTTTACTGTTTGAAGTTGTGCAGAGTGACACGTAAAACATTTCCACTCCGACTCGTCCACTTGCGAGCTGCCTTTAACCATCCTCTTCTTCTTCATGAGCTGTTTTTGGTTCAAACATGCCGCCATCGTTTAAATTACGAAGCTAAATTAATTACGATGCAGGGTGTCAAAGGTGGAGGGGAGTGCTCATGACTGAGATCTCATGAATATTAATTAGACAGTGCATACTTACTGAGGCCAAAGGTGTAGTGTGACATTTAAGCAATTTTAAGACGTGATTTAATTTTTATCTTGAAAAAAAAGTCATAATATGTGATTTTGACCTTTAGAGAAGATACTTCAGGGCTTCGGTCGACGCAGCAGGTTGTATGTGTGTGATAATGTTGCTGCAGTGTTATTGCAGTTACCATCTGTGGTGTGTTTTATCTGTTTCATCCCTTAAAGAGAGAACAAACAAGTTTCCAAAGAGAAGAACAACATGCAGAAAATGTGAGCAACGTTCTGCTGAAACTTAACGGACAACCAAACGTTCTCCTGCAGCTCCGATGTTTCTGATCTGATTTGAGTGAAAAAGTTTCCTTTTGTTTTTCATAAAAAATCTTGCAGAACGTGTCCTCACATGATCCCGCTTCTAAAAGAGGCACATTTCTGTACTTTTCAATTCTTTTTTACACCTGTTCTCTCTTTTTATCTGCTCCTGAAGCTCACCTTTGTTTCCTTTCACTCATCTCTTCTCACCTTCCCTCCTCTCATTCGTTTTCCTCCCCTCTCTCCCTGTTTCTCCCTCCGTCCCTCAGGCGTATCGCACAGCTGCTGTCAGATGGTATCATCTGACGCCCGGCTGCTTTCTCATCCCTCAGAATGTAAAAATCACATATTCTCTGATGCTTTCTCTCTTTTTTTAAAAAGTTCTTTTCTGTCTTTCAGTTTCATTTTGTCTTCATTTTTTATGGTCTAAGTTTCTGTTCCTCCTCTTTGTCTCTCAGATATTTGTTGCATATTGATAACCT
This sequence comes from Acanthurus leucopareius, assembly GCA_029814765.1. NCBI lineage: Eukaryota > Metazoa > Chordata > Actinopteri > Acanthuriformes > Acanthuridae > Acanthurus > Acanthurus leucopareius. Next base: position 24,393 of record JAQMCX010017113.1, on the reverse strand, counting down.
GACAAAAATCTTTTATTTCCATGAGTCTCAGATCCTTCCAGTTAAAGTGAAAGGAGGAGACGTGAATGACGGAGGATGAAGATGAAGATGTGCTGATGATGGATCAGCTGTTCCTGCACTCCAGCAGCTCTGTGGTGGCGTTTGCAGCCTCGGAGACTGTGTTTACATGGATGATACCTTCACTGTCTCGATGAATCAGTGCTGAACAAACACTGGTAACCTTTTGTTTCCTCACTTTTCCACAAAAATGACAGAACAGAACATGAAATATCAGCCTCTGCATGTTTTCACTCTACACAAACACATTTTTCAGCTTTTTTGCCAACGTTTTGCTCTGCTTCAGCTCTTCTTTCAGTGCGTTTCTTCCGTCACACATTCCTCTTAATTGAAGACTAATGAAAGCCCGTGTAGCTTTCTTCTGGGACGAGCTTCATGACCTTTCCATTACAGAACGCTTTTAAGTTTTTCAGGCCAGTCGCCCGCGGTAACATGGCAGCATCAGTGCGAGCTGGACAAGCCGTCATTTTGACACATAATTGGTAACTCTCTCTCTTTTTTTTGTGTTGTTTTCAATGCAAGTTCTACTTCCAAGAACATTTTCACACTTAATTATATTTAATGAGGCAAACTTTGCACCCTGTGTGCTGTTTTTCTCGCTCTGCTCTCCACTGTTATTAACAAAACTGCTTTTTTTGTGAAGCTCAAACCTGCAACAGTGATGACAGACGGCATTTCCATCACACGTTCAACCAGCAGCCTGCTGGAGGCTGTTTTCAGCTGATTGGAGGGGTGTTTTTGATGCAGTGGATTTATGCTATTTCCATATTTTTTCAGACCTCTATTCCAGTTTATGAGCACTCAGCGCTTTTTTTTCTAATCATGACGTCCTTGAACACAGACCTCATGAGGTCACAGGGGAGAGAAAACGTGACGAATCCCATCATGAAGTCCACAGTTCCTGAACAACACGTTGCTGTCTAAAGTAGAGGTGAGGAATTCTTCACATGTCACATTAAATTCTACTAAATACCTCATGAAGAAATTCATTCTCTGCATCTAACTCATCCATTAGGAGCAGCGAGCAGCCGTCGTACAGCACCGGGGGGGAACCGACTCCAGCTGTGGGACAGTGATGCGTTCAGGGGCACTGACAGGAGAAACCAAATGTTTGAACAAGACCATCTGAAATTTTCTCATTCTGAGTCCATTTTCTCATAAGAATACTATAATTAGGGCTGTCAGTCGATTAAAATTTTTAATCGCGATTAATCACATTAGTGTCCTAAGTTAACGCGCGATTAATGGCAAATTAATATCAATTTTTTTGCCCTACTCTATATGTAACTTAACAAGATATTTATTGTGTTTCTTAAACTCTAGGAAAAATTGGAGAGGACAATAATAATTCCTTGGCCGTCATGTGGTATTTAAGACTGGACGTGCTCCGGTGGTAACTTAGTTCACATTTACAATAAATACAAATTACTTTTGTTTTGATCAGAGAACCATCGGGCAAAACTTTAAAGCTAAACTTTCCGTTTAAAAGTCCCTTTTCTGTGTCCATTTCTGCTTTGTAACCATTTGTGATGTTATTTTAGCGCCACTTCCTGAAACTACGGGAGCTGGCGAGGCACAGACCGTGCGTGTGTTAATTGCGCCTTAAAAAAATTAGTGCCGTTAAAAGGAGTTTGAGTTAACGCGTTATTAACACGTTAACTTCGACAGCCCTAGTTATAATTTAAACACAAATCTATGAACTTGTGGTGTCTCTTCAGTTTTTTTTTTTTTTACCTCTACTAGCTTTCCTGACCATTAGCTCCTCCTGTTTAATCATTAGCTCCACACTATAAATAAGACTTTGTGTGTTCTGATTGTTGCTGCTGTTTCTTGTGTTCACGTTCCAACCTGCCAGCCTTTGTCAGTTCATCACTTCAGAGCCTTTTCTCTGCTGCATCTGTGTCTTATTTTTGGTGTCTGACTGACACCTGAGAGCGTCTGTCTGAAGGTAAAACACTCAGCAATCAGAGAAATCTTATTTTTATGAAGATGAGACTCATTAACAGACAAAAACAGCACATAAAAATATCACATCTCCAAGAATATTGAGTGACATTAGAAGAGGAACCAATAGGATGATCTCATTTACTTTATACAGACATGGTTAAAACGCAAACAATACCCAAACACTGATTTTAAACAGAATTAATTAAGAAAATGTTCACAGACGAATCCTTTATCCTCAACACAAAGTGATGAAGCTCTTTGCCTTTAAACAAAAGTGCGTCTTTGAGTTGTATCATCTTTCACAGATGCCATACTTTTTTCTGCCCACTCACATTCGTCTCGCTGTCACATCTGAGCGTCTTCGCTTCCTTAACAAGCCTTTTAACACTCAGCAGTTAAATTAAAGTGGGTTGAAAGAGAGAAAATGAGAAAAATAGGATATCGAGTTTGATTTTCTGTAAAGGCGACTTCAGTCTTGGTTGTGTTTTTATGCTACGTTTCTTCATAATCCAGTTGTGTGACGCGCTGATTAAACTTCACAACTTTGCAGTTGGATGTTTTTCATGGCTTCACTTTCAAACATACGTCACTTATATTTTTCTCACTTTAAATCGTCCATGTGTCCTTCTCTAGACGTTAAATGCAAACTGACACATCTCAGATGCAGCATCTGACGGGTCTGAAATGAACAGAAATGACTTGAAAATATATATTAAATAAAAAGCTGAAGCGTGACAGTCAGAGAGTCATCAGTGTGTTTTTGCACACAAACACAAAGAAACAGCCCAACAGACAAAAGAGACAAAGTCAGCACAGTTTACATCCACTCAGGTTTAACAGTCACAAAGCCTGTAAACAGTCAGAACAGATGGAGAAAAATTCTCTGCATGAAGAAAATAAAAACATTAAAGGAAATCCATCAAGTACTTAAAAATATTCACAGTCTTTGATTTGATTTGTATTTTGCAGTTGCATTCAGTGATCCTGAGCAGCACGTTTAGAACTGAGTCCAAAAATAACCAGCCAGTTTTTTTAGATCAAAACCAAAAATATGCTCCTGATACAGAATCCATGCATATGGATCAAACATGTAAGTAAAGTTTTAAAAAGCTTGATTTTATTCATGTTTAATCACCTTTTCACCGCCAGGAGACAAACTGCAGACCAGCTGGTGCGTCATGTTGTGTCACAGCGAGTCCACACCTGTGAGCCCTGCAGGACTGAGGAGCCACAGGTGGACACCTCTGACGTCAGCGTGGAGGTGGGGAAGGTGTGGACCTGCAGAGGGTCTGTGAAGGACGGAGCTGTGGAGACGGATCAGGAGGGTTAATGCTAAAAGACCCTGACAAGTCTGTGACACAGCAAATCCCCACAAGTTAGGGTTAACTAATGGTTAATCTGTGCTGAGAATTTTATTTCATCTCAGATTAAAAACCCCTTCTATCTTCAGTTTGTCTTTAAGGAGCTTTTGTTCTCCAAAACCCCAATTTGCTCACCAATCAAATCCAAAGCAACAATCATACTTTAGTCTGATGACCTGAAACGGCTTTATAAAATGAAGATAATAAAACTCATCCTGTCTGAAAGATAAAAAAGCCTGTAATCAAACCTCAATGGATGAATAATGACTTGAGTACATCTTTGGTTTTTGCAAGTGGACACTTTATAAAAATGCCCTCATGTGTGTCCTGATACAGATAAACTCTTGCCAAAAAGTGTTTGTTGTTTCCATATAAATACTGTTGTGTGTGTATTGGGTCTGTATGCAGACACACAGTGACTCAGCTTCAAACTAAAATGCTCCATTACGTCTCTGAAGTGGATGTAAGAGGGTTTGAAAGTCCGTTTTTTTTTAATGTGAGTGAAAAGAAAAAAATGCATTTAAAGGATGTTCAGCTCTGCTCATTCAAAAGAACATTTAGTCTGCAGCTCTAGAAATACATGGAAGTAAGTAGCATAAAGTTAATATATTTTAATGAATTTTTAAAAGAAATAAACATCAGGTAACATGTTTTCATTGCTTTCATCCACCACTTGCATTTTTTAAATCTTTATAAGCCAAAATGTCTCTGTACTGCCTACGATCGGCTCATCTGCCTTGAGTTTAACCAATTTGAGCCTCTCAGAGCATCACAGCTCCCCCGATTACTTCAGTTATCGTACTTGTGTGTTTGCATGTGTGTGTGTGTGTGTGTGTGTGTGTGTATTACTACACACACACCTGCAGCCACGTGCTCACCTCAGAGAGCATCTCTCAGAGGTGATTGTGCCTCCTGTTGAAGCCGGAGTTCAGGGAGAAAAGGTGCTCGGCACGGAGGCGGTGAAGTGATGTTGAGAAATCATTTGGGAAAATGACACTGCGGTTGCCATGGCAGCCAAGATGTTGTCATTCAGCGCGGCGTGCGGCCTCTAACCTTGTGTCATTTCGCTGATAAAATGGCACCATTCTGCTGAAATAGTGGCACATTTCAGGTAATGAGATTTCTTCCATCATAACAAACTACTGAGTCTTTTTTTTATACATCACGTAGTTTTTTTAAAGCAGCGATTCAAATCTTTTTCCATCTTTATCTTATCTTCAACACATTCACACCCTCGAGTCCCCTCCTTCCCATCCTTTACCATTCATCCTCAGACACACACACACACACACAGACACACTCACACACTGCAGTTTTTCTCAATCTGAGCACAAAACCCACAAACATGGCCGTCCACATGTTTTGACCTTCTCTAATGGTTTGTGCCGTTTTGGTGCAGATGCATTACTTTTCAGTAATGGGCAGAAATAACAGTAAAACTTCATCTGAGGGCTTTTTCTCTCCAGCTTTTAATCAAATGAAAATGAAAGAACAAAACAACAGCCATCAGCAGACCTGCTGCACTCAGTGCATCAGTTTTACAGCTGTTTATTAATCTGATTATTATGATACATTATGTTAAATATTTTCCCTCAACTCAACCAACATTTCTGGACCTTTAACTCCTGAAGGTGTTTATGAGACAAAAGGAAAGTTGATGATGCTTATTGAGTTTTATTTGTTAAAACATTGTGTTGTTCTTGTTCTTGTTCAGTTTGATTGGAGTGTGTTTTATAACGAGACAGGGTGTAAAGGCGCTAGCTAGTTAGCATGCTAACACAAGGAGATATCTCTGCAATACACCACAAAGATGCCTTTGGCGTAACATCAGAGCCATAACCTCATCTTCATCCTTTGAACATTTTACAAACAATATCTGGCAAATTTATATGGATAAGCTGTTTACACCTGAAGATTTATGAGTCCAGAGAACTCTGAAAGCAAACACTTCAGCTCAGCGAAAACATGGTGATTTAATATTCACAAACATGAAAGAGGCCGGAAACAAAAGCGCCAGACGCCACTTTTCTGCCAGACTGTCTTTCCTAAACAATGGGGTGTAATTTAGTTTGCACTCGAGGGCAGAGAACGAGCAACAAGCGGAGAGAAGTGTTCGCTCCCTCCTGACACACACACACACACACACACACACACACACACACACACACACACACACACATACACACACACATACACACACACAGGACAAGACATACAGAGATTAAAGAACCAAAGCACATAAAAAAGAAAAAATGTACTTAAAAAATGAAAAAATAAGTAAATAAAGAGTAAAAAATGACAAGTGATCTCACATAAGAAAACTGTCCGTTGCAGCAGTTTTCAGAACAAACCCCTTTTTCATCAATTTAGTTTCTCTTTCTTCATTTTCTTTCTCTTTGTTCACTTATTGCATTAATTTAGAGGTTCATATTGAATCATTTTGAGATCAAACAAAAGGAAAATTGGGATTCTGAATAGAATCATTGTGTAAGTTCATATTATTACGAGGTTTACTGAGAGATGAATGTAGGAAACTGCAGCTGAGATTCTGACTCGTCGCTCCTGAGACGTAAAAGACGTCTAATGACACTTACGACTCTGATTTTCACTAAAGAACTCAAACTGAAACGTTAAACTGAAAGCTGAACTCATTTTTATGCTCCTGGCTTCAGTTCAGAGCTTTGATATGATTAAAAAACAAACTGCACTTAAAATACACTTAAGGCTTCATCTGCGCTGCCAAAAGTGACTCATTTGTGTTTTAGTTTTTATTTTTTTTATCTCAATGCTGATCCCAAAAACTCTGCAGTCTTCAAAACATCCTCAACTCCGCCTCAGGTTTTCCCCCCTGTGCTCTGATCACATCCTCAATTCACAGCTGAGCATCATTTCCTGATCGTAAGCCCCCTCACTTTACAGTCACGACATGTCAAATTAATTTGACTGATTCGTTGCCAAATCAGCCAGAAACACAGAGTCAGAGTAAATAAAGATTGAGATGAAAAAAATCTTAAATGTGATTTTGTTTATTAATTACAAACATGTCTTTGCTTACTTTAAAAAGCATATAACATGTCAAAATTGGTTTTTTTATCATCAGATATCATTGGTTCTCTCCAAAACTTGACTAACAGTGTAATTTTAAGTGAGTGGAATTGATTTGAACTAATTTTTGATTTAAAAACACTTTAAAAAAGGACACACAGCTTGTGAAATGCTGAAACAAAAGGCTCTGTGCAGCAGGAAAACAATGATGGATCAGTGTATGCAGGTACGGAACAAAAGAGGCAAAGCCATTGTTATCTGTACACTTAGTCGATTAGCCTGGTGACATCCCATAATTCCTTGCAGAATTCAACCTTCAGTGTGTCTGCAGGTCTTATCGGCCAGTGTGACTGGAGTTCGTCCTGGTATCTGAGTGATTCACCGGGTAAAAAGTCAGTGAGGATGAAGGTAGACAGCTGAATGCAATGCAAACACTGGACCAATCAGAGAGCTCGGCCAAGAAAAGGGGTGGTTTCTGTGAACGATGGAAACCATGACTGCCCCCACAGGCAGGATGACTCGTCAGTAAGCAGCCCCTCAATGCAAACAGCTGTTTACTGTTCCACCTTGTAACTCACATCTGTTTGACCGGACACACAAACCTCATCCTCCCTTTCATCCTCCGTCTTTTTTTAGCATCGTAAAGGAGAAAAGACGTCATTTCTTGAATCAAGGACTCGTTTTTGTATCAGCGAGAAGAAACTGCAAGAGCAAAATTTACTCACATTAACATTTATTGTACTTTACTGCCAAATTTTATGTTTTTTTTCTTCTTTCGTTCAGTTATTTTTTTCTCCAATGGTTTGTGTGTTTACAGGACTACTTCCTTCTTTTCCACACAGCAATTACTTTTGTTTAATTCTGTGTGTGGATCATTTGCTCTTCAGAGACTTTAAAATGTCTTTAATTTTGCACAGATACACTTCATGTGAAAACACTGATCTACTTAAATTGAACAGTTGGTTTTGATTAATGCTTGACTTTGAATGAAATTGATTTTTGGCACAAATGAAATGAAAATGAATTCAAATGGAGATATTTATTAAAAAAATCTGTCCGAAGCTCACATACGTTAAACAGACACTTTGATTAATGAGCTTCAGCTGCTAATGAAGCCAAAATAAAAGAGTTCATCAATTCTGTGATAAAGTTTTTAAAAAGTGAAAACAAAGATGATAAATATACACAATCTACCTCATTTCTCACGGCTTTTCCTTAAGATATGCTAATGTTATTCATGTCTCTGCCACATTTCACTTTTCCCTCTCTTTCTTTCTTTCTTTCTTTCTTTCTTTCTTTCTTTCTTTCTTTCTTTCTTTCTTTCTTTCTTTCAGTTTAACCAAATGTCATTTCTGCTGGGTGTCTTACTCTTGCAGCTCCGTTCATTACAGAAGTTCACAAAATGAGCTACTTTACATAATGTGCTTTCAGGCGAAATTTATTCAAAGTGCATTTGGATTTGCTGAGTCATCACTCACAACCTTGAACAATTAATCAAGAAAAAAGGGCATTTCAGGAAAGATTTTTTAAAAACTGCATCTAATTTTGTTGTTCTGTTTCTGCGGTTTTCTTTGATTGAAAGCTTACTAAAATAAAAAAAAACAGCTTCTACATTCTTTAGTCTTCATTGCAAAATGGTAAAAATGCTATTTTCTAGGTTCTTGAGGACGTAAAGTCATCTCGTTTGATGATAAATTTAGTTTGTGATGAATAAAAGCAACACCAACATTGTTTTTAGAAACTGAAGGTCAAAACTTGAGGTTACTTTTAAAGAACAATCATCCCTTCATGTGACAGAAGCTTCAGCTCCGGTGTGTTTGCATGCCTGACTCACACACAGCAGCCACAGATTAAAGGGATAGTTCACCCAAATCAAAATTTCACACAATTTTACACTCACTACTTTGTCTATGGAGGCTCTGGTGACTTTTTATGATCCACACAGCCCTTCTGGAGCTTTACATCATGTTTAATTTAGTTCTGTTCAGTTCAATTCAGTTCAAAACTCTCACAAGACACAAGATCAGTGATAACAATGATCTCGCAGGAGTTTTTGAACTTTGTGCACGCCGTCATGAGCGCGGCTCCTTTGAAGCTTCAGTGGATATTTTGGCTAAAAACCTGGTGTTACCATCACTGTTTCAAGTCAAATCTTTGGGACACTTTGAAAACACCACACCAGCAGTATGGAGGCATGTAATGTTTGTCTTCTGTTGTTTTTTCCACATTAGACTTCGAATGTATTGGCATGGTGTGGAATTCTGTCCCTCTGTGAAGCTCCAGAAGGGCTGTGTTGATTAGAAAATGTCACCAGAGCCTCCATAGACATAACAGCTCACTTAAAATTGTGTAAAACTTCAATTTTAAGTGAACTATCCCCTTAACATTGAATACAAAGAGTCCAGACAGGGGAGGGGTCAGTGTAGAGACATCTGTCCAAGGTCGGAGTCCCATTAAAAACAAGTGACACCACAGAGGTCCTGACCGAGCCTCCATGTGATGTGCGATGTGTGCAGACTGAGAGTGTCTTGCAGATGATAAAGAGCTTAATGTCCTGAAAACACGTCCTGAAAACACGTCCTCATAAACTCAACCGTGTCGAGCTTTCTGGGTTTCTGATTGTGTGAGAGACTCAAAAAGAGCAGGAGGGTCACGGTGTTTGTTCAAGGAGAATATGAAAAAGAAAAATGTGTTTCTGAGCTGCAGCGAGAGCCCTCAGAGAGTGAAAAACAGATCTATACGTCTGGTTTTTTTTGGTCCTTAACTCACCCGTCAGACAGCGGGGAAAAATTAGGTTTTCCACCTCATCTGTCAGTGTGAAATGAATCATGAACAGAGTAGAAATTGGGAATCAGAGGAAGCGTGAGCCAAACTCTAAAATATGAGACGGGTTTTGTATTAGATAGGCATCATAATTCATCACCTCTCCAGAGTCTGAGTGACGAGTAAATAAAGCACAGGTATGAAGGAGGTGAAGAGTTTTCTATTCCAGAGGTTGATGACTCAACAGCTTGATCCTGAAAATCCAAATGTGATTGGACGGGTCTCGGAAAAGTCTCTACCAAATAAATCGTTTGCTGAAGGCAGACCTGTGTGTTTATTGGACCTTTACAGATTCAAGATATTATTATGAGAGAGAACAGTTTGCTGATGTAAGAAGAAAGTTCACAAGAAAAACTTTTGGCTTTCTTGATTCTGCAGGCTTTGTTTAAGTGACCAGAAGTTTTACTAACTTTTTAAAGACTGCAGAAGGTCAAAAAACAACAGGCATAAATGGTCGGGAACACGAGGGAACGGAGCCAAGTGCAGAGATACTGAGATAGTTCATCTATTTATTCAAATGATAAAGCACAAAGGCACCTTGTTCTTGGGTTTGAGGCTCAGAGGTCCAAACTGAAGATCAGTGCAAGGCAGCAAAAACAGGTGAACAAATCAGAGTTAGAAGAGATTCAGAGAAAAAAAAACACAGAGGTGAATACAACAGAGCAAGAGTATGAAGGGATAAAACTCAGCCGGTGAGGAATGACTATAAGCTGGAGACAAGCTGAGGTGGAGAGTTATGACGGCACTAAAACTCCTCCTGCCTTTATGTTATTATGAAACACATGAGAGGGTGAAATAAAAAAGTTGTTGTTGAGTCTTTCTTTGCATCTGCTTCCTTCATGCACCCTTTCAAACCCGTCAATGAATAAACAGTCTGCAACAGGAACAGTGTCATCTTGTGGTTTCGATCGTCAGCTAATCAATTCGTCAACTATTCGACAGAAACACTTGTCTCACTCAAAGTATATAAACACACCTCATCTGTGTGTGGTTTTTTTTTGATAAATGGATGGTTCGTAGTTTGCTATAAACTTCTGAATGTGTCATAAAAAGTTCTTCTTCTACAACATCTTCAGATGCATTACTACCACCTGCTGGTCTGGAGTAAAGTGACCCTGGCTTGCTTGTAGTCCAAAGAAACTAAAATCATTTTGATCAAACAAAGATGTTAACATGAAGCTAAGTTTAAGCTAAGTAACGTTATTTGGAAACAAGCTGCCTCTAATTGCCTCTTACCCTTTCATGAATCCACATCATTCTTTAGTATATCAATCATTTTAAAGTGGTTGTTGTTTGGCTGATCTGGGCAACAAAGAAGAAAACACTTTTTCTTTTACAAAATCACCTGTTCTTTTCATGCTCTGCGTTGGTCTTTGAAATGCAAATCAACAAATTAACGTTTGCTGGTCATTTTTTACCAGATTGCAATAAAATTGTGGGCTTTGAGACATTTAAACTACTCAAAGTAAAACTGATCAGACTGACTCGGCTACAAAACAATTGAAAGAAACGTCACCACGCTGAGTCATTTCTTTCAACAGCACATTCGCACTGTGGGATAAAAAGACCGCACTGTTTGGCCACAGTCACCTGCATGTACCTGTGCTAAGTGCATAGAAGGTTATCACTTCCACCCAAGTCCTCTTCTTCCAGCATCCTTTCATCCATCTCTTTTCTCTCCATCCGAACTGGAAAGCCACACCCTCTGACTGAACCACAAAAGCAGAATTATTTTATTTTTGACCTCCAGATCTCTGTTCTGTTCAGTATTTCAGCCGGCGCTCTCGGTTCGACCGGCATCACACACCGCAACACTCATAAGAAAGTTACAGTTTGGTAGAAATCGATTTGTTCTGTCGTTCTGCTTTTTCTTGCAGTTTTGTTGCAGACTAGAAAGGCCCTAAAGGTTACGTTTTAGGATAACAGGAGCAAAACGGCCAATAAAACCAATCCGCCGAATGCTGTCCTGGTTTTTAAAAGAGAGTTTTGTGTGTTTTAACCCTTTGTTGACCAAACAGGAGCACATTTTCAGTTGAGTCAAGACCATTAACAGTTTAATTAGTCAGATTATTTATATTTTAAACCTCCACTCTGGTCTAAATGTGACTGTCAGCAATCATCCAGCTAATATTTGTTGTTTTTTTTTTAGGATAAATTTAATTACCAGGATATTTTGTTCTTAAGTTTGAGTGACTGATTAAGTAACTACATTCCTAATGTTATGTAACACTTGTGAGTAATTACCATAAGTCTGCTTTTACTGCTATTCATAAAATCAATAAAACAAAGAGCATCACTGTCATGTATTGGGCACCAAACTCCACTCTGCTTGTATTAAACTGCCTTCTTTAATCTCGTGGCAGGTGATGGGAAGAATGTGAGAGGATGAGAGACAGAAACTTTCACATTGATGAAAAAGTAACATTTGTATGGAGGATGAGCCTGAGAGGAAGAGGAACATTAGAAAAATTAAAAAACTCAACTCAAGCAGAGGAAGTGTAAAAGCCTGCTGTTTCAAACCTTAAGATGACCAGATAAACTGTGTAAAATATCCAGGGAACAGACCGACATATTGGATTTAAAACTTTAACAATATAAATACACAGCGGTGAAGCAATATGATGCAGGTATAATGTTCTTTTTATTTTCAGGAAGCCACAAGTGAAGAATCAGAGCTTCACTTTTTATTGCCCACATTGATCCACATGTAATTGCTCCTCTTATAAAACCTTCGTGTTATCACTTCCTCCTCTCCCGCTGATCCAAATCAAATAAAAAAGCCCACCAAACCCATTTCTGATGTTGTACGAAGATGGCGGGCAATCAGGTTTGGGGAGCGACGAGGACTCTAAAAACCATAAAGCTGCGGGGTTGCTGTTTGCAGAAATGTCAGGATGTCTGAAAGGCAGACGGTCAGACGGTGGTTGCTATTTTCCAGGTGGATACAAATCACATTTAGATGTTGGCAGAGGTAAAGAGGAAGCTTTCTTATTCAGAATCCATCAACTTAAATACATTTTCTACCTTTTGACACAGAGTATATTAAATTGCGGACGGAACCTTCGGACTTTGGTTTTTAGAGCTTTGTGTTTGATGTAACTGCTGTTGCCAACTTGTTTTTGTTGGAGCCAAATTTGACCAAATTTTGACGAGACACCACACGAAAACCACAAGAGTTTGGGTGGTGAATATCAAAAGGCCTCTACATGAATCCCAATAGAGCATGACACTACAACCAGAAGTTCAATAGCTGGGTTTCCATCAACCTATTTTATGCTCATTTTCCATTTTCCAGTTTGTTGGAAACATAGAAAAGAAAAAAGAAAAAAAATCCCCAAATTTTGCAAAAAAACATTTTTACACTTGATGGTGGTGGAAAAGTTGCCGTATGAAGAACGGGCAAATGTGAATAAGTTTAACAGAAACAGAAGTAAAGAATGAGATTTAGAACTCACATGACTTAAAGGAGAAGCGATGGCAGCGGAGTCAGATGAAAACTCAAGGTCTGTGCGAACTGATGAGGACACGTCAAGTGCTAAAAACAAACATAAATGTCATGATAGATGGGAAGCGTCGTTTGTTAACTTGCCTTTTGAATTCATCTTCTTCTTCTGTGCTAAATGACACCTGACTGCTTGTTTCAATGAACTTACCCCTAATATTTGCATAACAGTGGTGGATGGAAACAAACACATTAATGCACATTTTCTTTTACCCAATTTAAAAAGTTCAAACAAAATTTGCAAAATATTTGGATGGAAACCCATATATCATTATTCGCTTAACTTGTTTTATGTTATGGTCGATTGGCATCAACAACGTGAGACTCTATAACTCGCATTTGTCGTTAGTAGTCTTGCATTCTGAATTCAACCCAGTTTCAGCTCAGGAAAACCTCGACTGCTCAGTTTCACAACACACACTTTATGCCCAGACTGCAGCGATTTTGCCCGGAGTGCCAATTTACAAACACACTCGGAGCGAGCGCCCACTGAGAGGGAGTGGAGTGCAGAGGCAGATAAAAGGAAGGGAGTTACATGAAAGAGAACGAGTGAGATGCAGCCAACACTGATGACATTTATGAGGAATTCTCCCCGAGCAAGAGACACCGGCTCGGCTCGAAACTTCAAACTGAGAAACCAAAATAAGTGAAGTAAGATGAAATTTTTGATGATTCCTGCGGAGACATAATGGGGTTGGAAAACTTCTTGGGGGACGAATAAAAGACGATTTGTTGACTATCACTGACACAATATCACATCTCTGCAAACTTTGTATCTCTACCAGAAAGTGCAGGTGGAAAATTGGTTTGTTTTGTGAAGTGATCACAAGTGAATTGATCGCTCACACTCTTTTTATCCACTCTGTCACTAACTCTAGGATCATCATGCACTTCTTTTTGTGTTTAAACTGAATATGTAAATCATAATCACATATTATAGAAACCTTAAGATGATAAAACATTAATAAAAAAATGCCATTCTTAACCTTTGTTACCTGAAAGCTGAGTCTTCATGTGAGGAAAATATGAAAAGACGTGTTGATGCAATGACTGTATACGACACAATAACGGACAGAGAGCTGAATGAAGTTATGCAAATCATGCTGTTTCCTCTCCTGCTTGCAAAAAATTTAAATAAAGTTAATACCAAGAAGTTTCCAGTTGGTTCAGAGAAGAATTTACTGATGAGCACAGAGCCTTTTTGATTCATTTTTGATTCATCTCACATCGAATGTGCTCGTAAAGCACCCGGCTGAATTACGCTGCAGTGAGGAGGCTTTCTGACTTTTGATGGCATGGACGAAGAAAAGATGAACAGAATGTGGAATTAAGATTAAAAGCAATGAAAAGAGCAATAAAGCAAGACTCAATTAGCAGTAAAAAAAAAAGGACAGAGAAGAGAGGGAATGTGTGAGAACTGATGAAGGGCTACGACAATAAAAGGAAAAGATAAAACTGTCTCGACCAAAGAGAGAAGAGAAACTAATCAAAATCCAATTACATATATTAGGAAGCCATCCAGACATGTGAGGTGAAAGTGAAACTGTTAGGAAAAAAGGAGAAAGAGGAGAAAATGATAACAGACAGCCAAACAAATTATCCCCCAGGTTTTTATCTCCTGCTCCCTCGTTACTGGCTTGTTTTGCAGCCAGCAGCCATCAGTCGTCCTCACTGTGTAATGAAGACATCGCAGTGTATTACTGCAGGTCGAGCGAAGAGATCATACGTTCTGAAATCTTAGCGGTCAACAAAGCAGTGGACAAATCAGGAAGAAGGCGAGGAAATGATGCAACTAATCTCATCCATTTCAGAGTCTTCTGCGGTTTAAACGCTGCAAGCTGAATTTTTTAGTTTGGAATAAATCCTAAAGGTCAAAATCCTTTGCGGACATGAAGTTAGCCCCAATTCAAAGAGCACAAGGACAAGCAGTGCTCCAGCTGTAAAGGATCAGTGTTGAGCAAGATGTAATGCAACAGCCTTTTCACTGCAATGATAACTGAAAGACCGACGCGCCAGAAATACTGAACATAACACAACTTCGTTTCATAGTTGGGCCCAACAGTTTTGAAGAAAGTTCTCAAGTGATGCCAAAGCTCAAACACAAAGAGGCTGAAGGAATTTTCACAAACTTTGAAAGAAGATCGAATCATTAAAGTCCAAAGATGCTCACATGTTAAAAAAAAAAAAAAAGGTTTCACATTCCACTTTTGTTTGGAGCTGAAAAGTTTGCACCCAAACACGACACGTGTACATTTCAACTACAACCAATAACTTGAATCGGAGCTTCAAAAGCTGACCCTTTTTGTGTGTGTGTGTTCTGTAGTTAACTGGCTGAACACAACACACAGTCAATCATTGATCAAAGCTGAGCTGATAGTGATAAAGAGAATATGAGAGTGACAGAGATTCGACGTGGGAGGAGAACAGGGACACACTGGGATGCAACTCTGCATCTGCATGAAATCATGACCACCAGGAGAGCAGGAATGCTGGGAAAAAAGACTGATAAATCACACCACGACTACTTGTGTGGTCGCATTTGCTGAAGACTCTGTAAAAATGTGAAAATATCAATCGATTTGCACAGGAAGTGCAGCGTTAATGTTGTGTTTTGTGTGTTTTTACAAACCATACTCTAATATTGCGTGGACTTACTTATATATCTGCATTGTTGTAACTTTCCGTCCATTTTCATGATATTCTCATGTATTTCTGTGCTGTACATCTGTGGCAAATGTACTGAAAAACAGATGGAGGAGCTCTGAAGTATAATGGACTCAGGAGGAGGGCAGGAGGCTCAACCTCTGCCACCTGGAGCAAATAATGAGCTGCCACTGAGCCACAGTTAGTTTCTCACCTCAGTGGAATTTACCTGGAAGGACTCCAATGATAACAAAAGCCAAGAGTCACACAGTGTGTGAAACTGTGTGTTTTTAACTCTAATTCAGTCTGGCTCAGAGACCAGCTCGGGTTCGTTGCTAAATTTTGAGTTTAATACACAATAAACTCTGTAACTCCACATTGTGCTCGTCTCAAGTGACCTAATTATTGTATTTTTGAGATTCTATCAATCAGACAGACACTCTGCATCATCAAGGACCGAGTGATGACACAGATCCAGATCTTTAACCTGGCATCAGAGGTCTGGACCTGTTTGCCCCAACAGAAGAAAAAAACACCTTCATCTCATTGTAGAAAAACCCAGCTTGTCTTTTAAGCATTTACATTTGAGACAGGCCTTTAATTTCATTTTTTCAATGGTTATCAACATATGATATCCTGTTTCTGCTGTTTCTGCAATGCTGGAAGACTTTTAAGACTCAATTAAAGAGATACTCTGTTTAAATCTTTGATATTTTTTTTCTATGGCAGAATATGATCCTCTAAAACAAAATCCAAAAGTGCTCATTTTATACCACACACATCAAAGCTCTTAATAGCCTATATTAAATATAAAAATATCAAATATATCATGCATTAAATATATATTTTTATAGTTTTGACAAAATCTTCTCATCTTCACTGCAGCAACAACAACAAGATAGCAAAGCCCATTAATTAACATTAATGCGAAAGAGGCCAACAACAGGAAGTGTTTAGAGAAACAGCAGAAAAGTAAACGGAGTCGATGTTTGTGACGGCTGGTTGGAACACGGAGGCGATGAATAAAACCTGATGCATACATGAATGAGAAAAGAGAAAATGAGCTCAGCAAGACAATGAAAAGCTGCCGAAGAGACACTGAAAAGGCAGAGTGACAAGCCGAGTGTGTTTGTCTTTCTTTTTTTTGATTTGTTGTTTCCAGATTTGTTGTGTTTTGTTCCTGTAAACAAGCGTCTGTTCGAGTCGATGGACTCAGTCTGAACAGCTGCAGGAGACGGAAAACACGACCGACGGATGATTTCTCATCCTGCAGGGTTGCATCTGCACAAACACATACTGCAAACACGGCAAGTTACCTTAAAACAGAGGAAATTAATAGAAAAATATAAAAACAAAAGCAGATCAGACTCTTGTAACATGTGTTTGTGTCCAACCGTCGCACAAAAGAGCCACTCGTCAGAATCGATGACAAGATTCAACAGCAACACTTTCTCTTGTCTCCATCTTGCCTCTTTGTTTCTCTCTTTTATCCTTGTGTGTTCATCCTTCCGTTTATTTCCACATCTGTTGTTTTTCTGTATTTGTCTTCTGTCTCCTTGTTGCCTCATTGAAAGATAAAAGGATGCTGGGAATGATGATGATTGTGACAGTAATTATGAGGACAGAGAGAGGCTGCTCTTTTCTCAGCTAAGTGGACAAACTTGTGTTTATGTGTGTGTGTGTGTGTGTGTATGTGTGTGTGTGTGTGTGTGTGTGTGTGTGCGTAGGAGGGGACCGGAGACATTAATGATTGATGTCAGAGATTTGTTGCAAAAGCCTGTAATTTGTCTGTTTTACCTTAAAGCCCTGACGAGGATTCATTTGTGCAGGACTTTCACTGCACCGTCGTCCCAATTTATCCTTTTTTTTTTCTGCTGCCGGGACGACGAGCAGCGATACAATTACTGCGAATCCAACAAACGAGCCCAGAGATGGAGAGGAACAGGAAACATGAGGCACAATAGAGAAGAACAGAGAGCAAATGTAGTGGACCCAAAAATACAAAGCTAATTTAATTGCAAACCCCGACCGTGCATGCAAAAGCCCTCATTAGTCCTCAGGTGGACTCAGTCACAACCTGCTACAATTACGGTACATTAGACTGATTGGACCGAATGATTAGTTGGTCATCCAGGAGCTTGGCTTTGTGCGAATCACTGTTAACTAATTGCTTCCTCCTTCCTCCTGACGGGGCGTTTTCACAGCAGGCGTTTTGACATGTCGCAGCAGGAGACGGACGGGTGTAAATGACCGAGATAATGATGACTGAATGACATTTAGCTGCTTCACTCCGAGTGTCCGGTACGTCGTGCATGCAGGCTCACTGTCACACTGCCATGTCACGTCTGGAACAGCTTATTGGAGAGGAGCCATTGTCAGTGTTACTATTAACACCTGAGCTTTTTTCTTTTGTGACAAGTCAATATGGCTGCTGTGAAGGAGGCCTGCTTTCAGACGGCTGCAGATTGGCAGGCCTGCACCTCAGACGGAGGCTCTGCTCTATCAGTGTGTAAGTGTGTGCGAATGAGAGGTAAATTACATAGTAATGTGTCTGTTAAAGCAGCAAGGTGACATCAATTTACCCTCCGACTGCAGGTCGACCAGAATGCAAAGGATAAGAGTGCTGCACACATGCGGGCACGCAGGACGGCCAGCATTAGAAACATAAAGCTTCCTGCTCCTTAAAAATAAATGTGAGCATGAGGTTTATTTAAAAAAAGTATCCACACACTCTGCATACCTCAGACATGCTGACCGACCTGTTGTTCATTTGCTGTAAATAAACGTTAAGTACAGCTTATTTAAATACATCTGACACTGATTACAGACGAAGCTTCCACATTAATTAACATGAACATGAACTCTTTTAACTTGTGAACTTCTGAACAGCAGCGTAAGTATGAACTACATCTTGATTGCTCTAAAGCAGCTTCTCACATGTTCAACACGTGAATCACAAGACAGATTTAATGACTCACAGCTACTCTGGAAGACAGGAGTGATCAGACAGCATCTTTACGAGGTGGAGCGAAGCTTCTGCTCTCAGAGTTTTCATTAACTGGCCTTCAGTCCGGCTGATAAAGATGCGTAGTGTTTTAGACACAAATGACAGAGACGGATACACACAACACACTCACACAGACACAATGTGAGATAAGTCGGCATTAATCTCTCCTCAAATGTATTTATCTCCGCTCAGAACAGGATGCAGCAGACCAACGCCTGACGCAGTGATTGGTGGATAACTCATTATCTCTGAAGAGGCCGTTTCTCCACCCTGCTGCAGGGAATTAGACGTGGAGTGGAATATTTCTGTGTGCTGGTCATGTTTGCGAAGCCGAAACACAACCTGTTCGTCCGACTTTGTGTCAGAAAACAGAAAAGTGCAGATCTGCTCTTTTAGCGTCCATAACTTCAGACAGTTTTACGTTTGGGAGCAAAGTTAGTGTGAATACAAACATGTTCAGGGTGGTGAATGTGCGGTTGGAGTCGGCTTAAAGCCTTTAAAGCTCAACATCTTTCACTTCTTAGAAAAAGAATTAATGTGAGAAATGAATGTACTTCTGACAGTAATGTAACACTCATTAGCACAGTCTTCTGTTTCCCCTGTGGACAGCTGGACCTGCAGCGGCGAAATTAGCCCCCCGCCATTAGTTTGGTTACCAGGCAACGGGAGAGACGAGGCTAATCACCCTGACAGGTGGGTTGGAGGGTGAGGGCGGAGCGGAGATGTGCGAGTGTATACATGTTAAAGATGAGGGAAGAGAGGTAAAAGATGGGACGTGAGAGGAGGAGAGGAAGAGATGGAGAAGGAGAAAAGATGGAGAGGAGAAGGAGAGTAAAAGAGAAGAGGCAAAGAAATAATGAGATACTGGATGTAAATGTTGTGCTGCAGATCAAAATAAAAGGTTTTTGCATGTTGAACTCACTTTTTAAGTTAGTGTTGTTTAAGCAAAGTCACTTAATTACTGATTTCGGTCTGGAAAATTCACTGCAGCAAGAACTTAGTTTTCTCTTTTTTTTCTAGAAAATTTAATAATTTTGTCTGTTTGACCTAAAAAATCTGTGAAATATCGATGATGCAACTCTGAGACACTCAAGCTGAGAATGTGTGAGAGTCACCGGCAGAGTGAGTTTAAAGACCGACAGCAGCAGTTCTACTTCTACTACTACTACTGCTGATACTATAAGCTGCTACTTCTACTACATGTTAGGTAGTATCAGTACTCGTGTTATATCGCTCTGTTTAGCGCTCTCTGTGGCCTCGGCTACATCAAGCAAAGATTGCAACTACCGACAAGTTTGTGCACCAAAAAGAAACAAAGAACTCGACCCAAACAAATGCTGAGGATGCATTACACACACACACACACACAGAAACACACACACACACAAATAAAGAGATTCAGACTACAAATGAAACACGAAAAGCTTGTACAACATGTATGATGGAGATGTGACGTCTTTTGTTTTTCTGTTATTGTGTCTCACAGTTTTGTTTCTTTGGCTACTCAAAAGGTGTTGTGGGTAACTTGTTTTGGTATCATGTCATGATAAATCAGTGTCAACAAGAGCTGAGAGCTGAACTTTCACTTTACAGACCTGAGAGAGGAGAGGAAGAATCCAACTGCACCACCAGGATGGTGTAATCTAAAGCCATACATCTTTTTTCTGAGAGGATCCACATGTGAACCAAAGACTTCGGCGCCGACGATCCTTTGAGAGGCGGCAGAGTTCGGTTAAACTTGGTGCTGTCAGTCATCCAGTCCAGTGGGTGTCTGTTTCTTCTAACAGACAGGCGCTTTGTCAGATCTGTCATTGTGAAGTTACACTCTTCAGTCAAACTCAAGGTCTCCATCGCTCTTTCATCTGAAGCTGCTCTGTGATGGATTAAAGCAAACCAAAAGATGATCACTTGTGAGAGTGAAAAAAGGGGTCAAGAAAAGTGAAAATCAGAGGGGAAAAATGTTTGTTTGTTAAAACTTTGGCAGCTCTTGTTTCTGTCACGTCAATAAAAAAATGAATGAAATTACGGCACTTAAAACAATAAATGAGGAGCTTCAAAGTTAATAGTAAAGAAACGCCCCACATTGTTTGAAAGGAGATTTTAAGGTTCGTTTCATTTCGGTTCCACTTGCTGTTTTTAATCTCACGGCTGAGCGAAACTCCAGGAACTGTGACGAAGGCGACCAAACAGGCTGTCGGCTCGTTCGTCTCATGAAAAGGCTGTTTTAGCATAAAATAAATATTGAAAACATAAATAAAATGGTCCAATAAAGTTGCATTTTGCTCAATATGTCCACTTTTTCAACATTAAAAAACCTGATGGAAGTAGACATGAAGGGCGGGAGTGAGAGAGCACAGTGTGCTGCCTCATTTATGCAAAGCGACCGGTGTAACACACAGCACCTGAGGGAACAGGACGCGGCCGTGGCAAGAACAGGATGTGCTTTCAGTAAACGCAGGGTCTGTTTGTGTCGGTGCAATTCCATTTTTTTTTTGTCCCAGATGTCCAGTGTGGTTTGCCAGAATGAACAAACACGACGACAATAAACTTCAATTTAATAATGATTGCATGAGTGCCGTAAACTGCTCGCAGAACAGCTGTTCTGTCCCCCGTCTGCAGGATCACCAGGCAAACGATGACGACGCTGACATCTTCCTCTGGTTTTCTGAAGATGATCGTGTCTGCAGATGTGACACCGCACAGACGCAGTCAGAGTTTCAGATTTAGCATGAAATAACATTGTTTATGGTTGTTTTTTTTCTGCCTCTGTGTGGATTAATGTGCCTCAGGAGTGTGTGAATGACAGCAGGATTGAGGACCCGAACAGGTCAAATGAAAAAGACTTTTTCTCGATCAGTTTTTAAATAATCAGGTTTACAGTCCGGAGGGAGAAGGAGGCAGATCAGAGCAGAGAATGAAAACCCAGAGGACAAACAGGAGCAGGCAGCAGCTTTTAGTCTTTTAGTCAGAGCATCAGGATCAGAAGAGCAGGTGGCTGAAACGCAACACGACAACACGATGAAGCGACAAAGGGCGGGGGAGCTGTTCACATGCATGAAGGGGCTGATGGGATAATGAGAGGCAGGTGTGTCGGCAGGTGGAGGTGATCTGGGAATGTGAACAAGAATCCGTCTCTTCTGGAATTTGAGTTTGTACATGACTGATGTGCATTTATAGTTCTGCTGAGGGGATAATCTTTGCCTGGATCATGTAAACACGAACGCTACAGATTCAGACAGGATAATCAGAGAGGATTGTGGGAAAAGAAAACACCCTTTAGCATCCCAGAATGCACTTTCAGTCACAACTCTTGTCGAGCTGTAAAGTGTGTTGTGTTTATTTGTTCGTCTGGAAGAAGTGCCCTCTGGCTGTGTGTGAGAGATGTGGCAGTCACTTCCCATTACATCCTGAAGGTGGCAGTGTAATGGGCACCCTGGTATTGTGCACAGTTCTTGGCTAATTAGCTTAAACATCCAGGAGCATCGTCCCTGATGCACACTTCGCCCTAAGTGTGACACTTGCATGAGGTTTCTTGTTTTTAAAGCAGTTTGAATGCAGTGTGTGTGCTGTCATGTGACTGTCCGTGGCAGCAGAGACTCCTGGGAAACCAGCTTTATCCTGAAAGCCATCTGATCAGCATGGAAGGTGCATCCTCTCAGTGATTTCTGCTTGTTCCTCCCTCAGTCCACACAGGAAACATAATGCAGGAATCTTCTTACAAAACAAACCCGGTGGGGGGGCCGCGTGAGTGGGGCCCCTGCAGTGTGTCAGAAAAAAAATCTGGCCCTTGGACAGATGCAGTGGAGGACCCCTGTTGTAGATAGTCGGTCTAATGATCCATCTGACTGCGGCGGCTGAGTCGTGACCATTATCATGAAGCAGTTCTCCTCAGCAGATGTTGAACTGACAGGAGGTCATTAGAGCCTGAACGTCTGAAAGGAGGAGAGTCATTTTTAGTCAAAAGTGTCGATAATTGAGGTTATTTTCAGTCTGAACCTTTATTTCCCCCCTTCAGTTGTTTTTTTCCATAACCTCCCTCCATCTCAGCCCTTCACCTCCAGTATCTCTCCATCCATTGCCGTCCTCAGATGCAGTACGTCCTCTCTTCTTTAAACCTCGTGATACTTATCTCCATTTTTCTATCAGACCTCCACCAGCCCTGCTCTCCCTCTGATTCACTGTTTCCATTAAAGCCTCACCGGTTTCATCCATATTTCCAGATTTAGTGCGACGTCTTATCAACCTTTATCCAAGCAGGTCGGCTAAAAGCCAAATGAATAAAAACTTAAAATTCCACATAATAAAACAAACCTAACACCACTCATGCCCCCACCCACCCCCCGACCTCTGACCCCCCCTCCAAGCAGAGAGTAAATTACTGTTTGGCTTGACTGAATTCAGACGCCTGTAAACAACTTACACTTAGCATGGAAGCTTAAAACCAACCGTAGTGTGTGTGTGTGTGTGTGAGTGTGTGTATGGGTGTGTGTGTGTGAGTGTGTGTGTGAGTATGTGTGCGTGTGAGCACACCTGCCATGTGAAATATTACCACTTATATCCCCCCCTGCATACATGCATTACACATAATTCCTGCAGCCAAACACACACACACACACACACACACACACACACACAGCAAACATACCTGAATACAAGCTTTTCATCACACACACACACACACACACACACACACAGCAAACATACCTGAATACAAGCTTTTCATCACATACACACACACACACACACTGAGACATGTGATGGTGTGTATTTACAACAGAGGTCCGTTTCCTTTGGGTTGATAAAAGCAGAAAATGTAACTGAGGCCTCATTTAAATTTAAATTCGGACTCTTTTTATCTGTTCGACGCAGAATCGTTTCTCCGAGGTGCATTTTCTTTATCTTCATTTTTTACATTCACTGAACAATCACCAAGGATTGTTTCCAGAAATCCTTCAAATGTAGCAGGACAAACAGCTTTGTGTCCGAGCTCGTGGATAACTGCATCTGATCTCACAGCAGTCAGGACGTTAAGATGTTTAATTTCATCATCACTGTTTGCTTTTGGCTCTTTAACTGAGGAATTATCGCCGTCTGACTGGCTCTAAATGCTGAGTGGTTAAATCAGCCTCCTTAACTTCCATCTAAAATGCTACCAGAGCAATAATAAAAATGATTTCCTCAGAATCCAAAGAAACCATTTCCAGCTACACAAAGATCCTCATGTACATAATAACACGTCTGAACACAGGAAGTCAGTGATGAGCTCGTCTCTGCAGGACGGCCCTCATGTTTCTGTGCAGCTTTACTGGATGAAATAATGAGGTTCAACCCTGCAAAACAGATCCGTCGGTGCATCTTCATTTCCATGTTCCTCTAAATAAACTGACACCAGCCTTGATGCTTCAGTTTTCCTTTTTATCCAGTCATGTAAACATGAAGTTTAGTCTTTTTTAAAGCAACTTGATGAAACCAGGGTCCTTATTTGCAAACTTTTAGCACAATTTCATGGAGGGATTTTTGAGATGCTTGAAAATTTACAGTCTTACAACCTGAAACTCCTTCTGCAGCACACAGCTACGTTGCAGTGGGTGCTGCTTTGAGCTGGTGGAGAGTAAACCTGACTTAAACTAATTTAAACTCAAAAAAACAGCACCAGATGTGACTGCATGGGCGCGTCCTCGCCGCTGCTCCCCTCGTTCAACTCTGCGTGTTTATTTTCTTCCTTACAGTCTGAATATTTAAAACGATGCTTGTGGATTCTTTGCAAATAAGCCTGACAGGAGCAGCAGCAGATTACAAACAAACTGGACTTTATGAACAATATCAACCCAGTCTCACTCCAAATCGTATAATACCTACGTTTGTCCACAGCGCAAAACGTAGTCACCTTACAATAACGGCCTTGAAATCGTGACACCGGTAGGTTTCATCTGCCTATTCTTTTCTGCGGGCACATGTTAGGTCACGTGACTGCTGAGTTTCTCCCCGGCGTTAACAGAAAACATGGC
>JAQMCX010017112.1:0-29834 GCA_029814765.1 Acanthurus leucopareius | reverse complement strand
ATACAAACAAATATAAAAAAACATATATATTTTATTTTTATTTTCTATTATATTTTTTTTTTATATATTTGTGTGTGTGTGTGTGTGTGTGTGTGTGTGTGTGTGTGTGTGTGTGTGTGTGTGTGTGTTCGGACGTTTGTGTTTGTGTATGAGAATGCATTCACATTTAATATTTAACACATACTTTGAAAGTGCTGTGTCAAGTGAAAGTGAGTTTTGGTCTGTTGGATCAGATTGCACCATAAACACACAATCAGGTAGCTTTATTGGCCGAACTGTTTTATTCTTGGCACTGAAGTTAGAAACTGAGTATTGATCACAAAACATTAAACAGCCAGTGAGTGGCAGCCTGGAGTGGATGATTTCCCTTAACTGTAATTAGTGTAATTGTCTGAATTCACAATTTATGTAATGTTTTACACACAGAGAGGAGATTATAATGTCTAACACATGGGTAAGCTGTCAGAGAACAACACTAGGCAGCTCCTTCGAGTGTTGGTGGGAATTGTTGTCTAAGAGACTGATGGGGCCGTGATTTCGTCCAGTTGGATAAACAGATCGATGTGTTTAAAGACTTATCAGACATTGAAAAATTACTCAGATCAGATTGTAGAACTCTGGAAAGTTATTACTGCAATAACCATTTTGTCTCTAGTCATGAACATCAATATACACGGTAAATATATAAGGCCTTCTCTTGTATTCAATGGACCAACACAAGGCCTTGTCCAGTAACACCATGCTGCAGCTAAAGTTGAACATGGTTTGGCTTTTGTACTAGGAGCGATTACCGACATTGTTATGCCATCATTTACATCATATTGAAGAGCCCTGATGAAAAGTGAAGGGAGTGTATATTCAAAATTTCAAAGGCTTGCTAGGGTCAGGGGTATTCATTATCTGAACACCATGAATACCTACACAAGATTTCATGGCAAAATATTTCATGGATGATGAGATATTTCAATTAGGATAGAGTAATTGAC
The DNA here is from genome assembly GCA_029814765.1 of Acanthurus leucopareius. Taxonomy (NCBI): domain Eukaryota; kingdom Metazoa; phylum Chordata; class Actinopteri; order Acanthuriformes; family Acanthuridae; genus Acanthurus; species Acanthurus leucopareius. The sequence goes on along the minus strand of JAQMCX010017112.1, from coordinate 28,848 downwards.
CAGTCACTGATGAACATTCTGCACTGTTTCATTATGTCAGTTTGAAAGCTGCAAATTTTCTTGAATGGTTCTGTATGACCAATAAATGCCTACGAGGCCTATTTACATGGACCGAACATTAGCATGTACAGTGTACCATCAAGAGTTTGCTCTCAGCTGGTTTGGATCTGTAAATTAGCTCTACAAAAAAAAACCAAAAACAGATATATAAAACTTGCTCCTTACAGTTCGTATCTACCCCACCACTCATTTACGGAGGAAGAAAAACACTAAAATCACCCAGTGACAGGCCTGCCTCACAGATGTTCTCCTGTCATGACATGACCTCAATAATAGCACCATTGAGTCTTACTAGGGATCAGGAGAAGACAGCCAATTTACAGCAATGATCCTGTGGTTATTACTGCTAACAACACCTGCACTTCCTTTAAAACCTGAGCCATTTAGTAGGCAACGTGTGTTCCTTACAGTAAACAGCTTTGGCCCCTTTAGGAGTGTTATCCCCTGTCAACATCCAAGGAAGAACAATCATTTGAGTGCTTTTCTCTAAAGAAACAAAGTTACAAGGCTACGTTGGGGCAAAGGTTTGATAGATAACAGAAACCACTGTCATTAGTAAAAGTGATGAATACTTTTGAATACTTTAGATGTTTATATTACTGTGCAGTCTGTAGAAGGCTCAACTTGACATTCAGAACTATTTAAGTGGATTCTGTGGATTCTGCGAGATTACTGAATCCTGAACATTATGTGATTTGTTGACACACATGATCGCACATGGCTCAGCTGTCAACAACTACATTTCTTTTTGTCTTTTTTCCTTGCAACCCTCTTTTTGACACTGCATCTTTGCATCTGAAGTGGAGACATTCCTTTCCAACGAATTTGGCAAATATAATGAAGTAACGAGAGATTACTGGCTTAAAAGTGCACTCAAGAAGAGTAGAAAAAAAAATTTAAAAAGTAATATGAAAAGTATTTGTTTCTTTACAAAACTGATTTTACTTTACTTTTACCCATGTGTGTTACTTGTGATGCATTACTAACTACCCCTGGATTTCATCGGTTATTTTTGAATCCCAATATATTGGAAGTTCTTAATTAACTGTGATGCATAAGTGGCTCATTTAAGGTTAAAAAAAAAAGTGGAGACCACTTTAGTATTAGTAACAGCAAGTAGGCCATCATATCAAATTAATCTGTTGGATGGAATCTAATAAAGTTTTGATCTGGACGTATTCCATTGTTTGACGATTTAGTTTAGGATTTGGCCACAAAGACACTGCTGAACAGCTTTTAAGTTATTTTAGCCAAAAAAAATGCTGGCAAGACAAAAACTACAGATTTGGGAAGAAAATACTCCCAGACTAAGCTCAGATCAGCTTAATCAGTTTGTGATGATCCCGAGGAATAACATTACTGCACTACATATGGTGCACATCTGGGTGATCCAACAGCAAGAGATTGACACCAGGAGGAAGTGAAACTGATTAGTTGTGCCACTGCAGCTCTTTTATAAACCCCCCATGAAAGAGCTTGATGGATATACTACATGTACATGCTGATTATGTAGAGAAATCAAGGGTTGGTGGGTTCATAGTTCTCCGTCTTACAAGCTGGGGTCTGCCTGATAAACGCTGAAACTACGTTCCCCTGGTGTGTAGGTAGGAGATTATGTCCTTGAACAGAGCAGGTTTTTAATCAACCAATCTATCATTTGACACTTTTATGCATTCTATGTTTATGTATGTTTGCCACAAGGCTTTCGTGAGCAACAGTATTAAGTGATTGATTGGTTAATGTATTCCCTACAATCCCCTAATTGCTGCAAAAAACATTTAAGCTCCAACTCCAACCTCCAACTTAACAGCCCCACACATACATCAATCTATCAAATGTCAATTCAGAAGGTGAGTTTGCTTTATGTTAACTAAGCTGCGTGTGACTATATTTACCCAGGAGAGGGGAAACTAAACGCAGGTGGATCGTTCTTCAATACTAAATTAAAAAAGGCTGCAGAAACTTTTTATAGTTGTGTAAAATGTGTGTGTTAACACAATAATCCTTCAAAAAAATAATCTTTTCCTGTGTGGCTCTGAAGTGTAAACATCTTATCTGTGATGCAGAAAATACAGACTGTGGCCACAGTGGTAAGGTCATTTGTCAAGTGGCAATTCATCACACTAATGTCTTCCAGCAGTAAAGCACGCTGACAAAAAATAGTGGAAATCTCTTCGAAACCTTTGCAGTGTGTTAACACTAATGAGGCAGCTGAGGTGAGACAGGCTGCCTGTTAGTGCCACTCTGTCTTGTTTGAGGGATCCAAAAGCGGATAGCTAAGACATTGAGCTATTACCCTTTATATCCATAAATATGACCACCTGCAACTCTATGAGCTGCCTTGAAGTATTCATAGTATTTAGCAGGATCCTTAAGAAATGTGCCATGTTTATGCTATGAAATCAAAGTGTTCAGAGCAAAGTGCATGTAAATACTTTGAAAGGTGTGGCTCAACAAAGTGCAGTGTTTGTGTAAACCCTAAAAAAACCACTTTCAAAAAGTGATTTCAAAAATTGCTGTTTAATATATATTATATGGGCACATTTCTTACATACTATTCTGCATATTTGTCAAATAAGCAACATTTGAATCCTTGAAGCTCATTATTTTTCATTTTTCTGCACTGAAAGACACATTTCAGTGCAGTGTTTGGTCCAAAGACTTAAGTTTATGGGGTGACGTGATGTGTTCTAAAACAACTTTGAAAACCTTGTTGTTGATGCTTCCTGTAAACAATAACAATTGCCAATCTGTCAATTTTCTACCACCATCTTATCTTGTTTAGGGCTACTGCAGACACATCCTATCAGAGCATGCATTAAGGAGGAGGTGGGAGGACACAGCTTACAGGTCACCAGCATATCACAAAGATAACACGCAAAGACAGAAAAACAAATTCACACAGTTTATGTTAGTAGGAGGAAACCTGTGAACACACACGGAGATCATGCAAACCTGAAAGGCCAAAGTTGGATCTGGACTGAAAAAAAAGGAAATTCTTGCTGTGAGGCAGCTATACGTTAGCATGATAAGACAAGGAAAACATGAAAACCTTAACCACTGAAGCTGTTTCCGTTACTACAGACTACAAGTTAAATTTGAGTGCCACTTTTCACAGTAACTTCAGCCCAAGTAAAAACCCTTTAATAATAAAACAAGCAAACTGTGAATTATGTGTAAACTGAACTTTAAAGTAATTTAAATATTTTTTTAATGTTTTTTTTAAAAAAAAAAAAAAGAAAAAAGGCAGTGCATTGACTGATAAAACACAACAGTTCAGTGTTCTGGTTATGTATTTTTCACTCCTGAGCAAATGCAGATGGGCAACAACCAAAGTTGAAAACACATGGTATCAATGAATGGTTATGTTCTTGGGACTAAAAGCCACAGATTCTCGACTCTCTGACAGTCTGTGCTGTGTACGATCACCCTGAAGCATTCCTGAGTAACAAGATGAACTGCCAGGCACAACACTCACTTTTTGATCACAACAAGCTGTCAGTTACCTGCTTCTCTTTGCGACAGCCATTTTTCTTCATTGTCACTTTAGAACATCATCTATCATCCAAAGCTTAAAATATAAAACACTGGTACCACTTAGATTTCAACAAGATTTCACACAAGTGTAAAGAAAAGAAGTTGAAAGTTCCCATCAATGCACATTTTAGAAGTTATTTGATGATGCAGGCAGCTATCGGTTCCCTAAGGAGCGATTTAAACATGGTTTGCTTGGAATATCTCGTAAAACTGTAATCTCCTACAGGGAGGGAAAGAAAGAGCCTCCACCTTGATGATGTAGGATTCCTGACTTTAGTTCCACTTAAACCCTGGGAAAAGTTTTGTCTGTAAGCTTTTTAAAAGACAGATAATTATGAGGACTGCATCAATCACATGGCTGTCAGGATTAAAGAAGGCTGTAAATATTGCCCTTTGCTGCAGGCGTGTGATGTTAAAAACCACATTTTACAAAGTGGGGTGCAAAAAGAAAGGGAATTACACTAAAAAGCCGGGTCTGTGCCTAGCTGCCTGGTGTTTTACTTCTGACATATTGATAACACCATAGCTGAGATTGGATTTGTTTATGATTAAAGATGAGTTTCTATTTAGTTATCAATCTTCAGATTTCTGTCTTTCTTCTATCGTGGATTGCTCTGTTTCATATCCATTGATATCCTTACATGCACACGTGAAATAAATATTTATTATATAGCACAAAGTACTTTACTGGGTTCTTATGTTTTAGCCAAGTCCCCCAGATAACAAGCTTTAATTGTTCATGTACCAGTACCTGCTTTTACACCCCATAGCTGTTACAGACCTACATTTCAACCCTAGAAGCACAATGAAAGTTCCTGTGCAGAGGATACAAACACAGCTTCATACAGCTGTCAGCTGCTCTCAAAAAAGATAAGTGTCCAGCACTAATCAACTAAAGGCCAAAGTATTCAAGTGACTGCTGGACAATTTTTGACATTAAACAAAACAGAGAACTATCAATTTCAACTTTCACCAGATCTGTTAATGATCTGTAACATTAGCTAAAACCACAATCAGCACACTCGAACACTTGTCTTTTGTCAGTTAGTACACTGCGAACTCATGTCCGTGCTTGTATCTTTGAAGTAAAAACACTACTCCTTATTGTTAAAATATAAAGGCCAGACTTTGTGTCTCAGGCTGAAGTGATCTGCCAGCTGACTGTATCTGTATCGACTTGCTGAGTGTAAGTTACCGGCAAGAGGGTGAACGGTCTCACTGTGTATTATCACTTACGTTATCTAGAAATTTACTACTTAAACTTACAAATATCTAACAATTTCTCATTACATTGAATACAAAGGACTATATCTTGTTATATAAATTTTTGGATTGTGCGCTTGCATAGCACCATAATGTAGACAAATGCGCTCCCCCCTGCAGCTAACCCTGAATGGCCCCCCTATCAGAAGCACAGAGTAGGTAAATATGAACATTTTAAATGGTGGAAATAGACTCCTTATAATTTAAAAATCACAATTAACTTTAACGGATCACCTAATAAGTTTACATACATGTATTGTATACACTTTGTAATTAAAATTTTAGAAAAATCTGTAATTGCGTTTCATTATGCCACCCATTCTAACTCTCTGGGATAACACCAGTCAGAGAGAGAAAGAAGAAGTCAGCAAACGTTACTAAACAAAGTAAATTAACTTTTATACATACTAATTTTGCCTGATTCAGTCAGCTTGATTTTCTTCTGCAAGGTGGCCAATAAAATTAAAATAAACATATCCCATGAACCCAAACTACTTAATGATATCATTAAACTACATCTTTTTTGTTTTCATTGTTTTAATAGAGAGATGTGATACTAACATTAGCCTAAGTGTTTGCAGAGTAAAGCTGTCAAAGGTATCATTTAGTCGGAACTTGTTAGGTATAATTAAGGTGGCTATAAATCATACATCATCAGACATGACCAGAAAATTGTCACTTACCATAAATGTAAAATTACAGGCCTTTCTGTTATTAAACAAATAAACATGACAAAATGTTGGATTGGCATTTGGACTCCATTTTGAGCATAAAATTCCAGGTATGCCATTTAGACATTAAAAAATTGAGCAATCCACATGTAAAAAGACACATAAAGAGGAAAAGAGTATTTGAAATCAACTTTTTCCGACATGTTTTCTAATGCAGCCCAGCTGCATGTTATCTACAAGTGCAAAGTGATGACATTTGCCCCTGGATCATGAGGAGCTGTAAGTTATCTGTTTCTCCCTGGGGCAAATAATGTAACTACAACCAAGTTTACAGGAGATGTTTGAACGTGGTCACAAATGTTTGAAAAGTAATCCGAAAATCCAGTCAGCCATATTATAATATTCTCTTTGAAAAGCAGGGCCACTTTTTTCTGATATTACTACAGGACATACGATGCAAATACATGCCAGATGTCTGGCTGTGTTTGTAGCAGATTATTGAGTATCGGCCTGTCTGAGTGTCTGTGAACGGATGTGCATTTTTTTTCATAGACCTTTAAGTTTTAGGATTTTGCCCAAAGTGGTTCTGAGATGATGATGATTGGTGGTGTCTGGTCTGTGGTATTTGTTTCTGCAGGTTCATTTGACTCCCCTCATAATTCACACCAAAGCAGGTTTCTTTAAGTTAAAACAAAGAATGCCTTTTTCCCAAATATCTATTACCTACAGGAAAGCAATTGGACCCCCAGCTTTCCCACATAACTCAATTCATAATGGGGTACAAGACCTCCCATTATGTTTCAGTGCCACCCTCTGGCTTCACCTCCAGACATTTCTGAGGGCGCCACTGAGTAATTAACTGCTCCTGGTTAATTATAAAGTACAGTGATTCTTCCCGTTGAAGTGATTTTTGAAATCCACTCAAGTCTGACAACAAAGTTCTTCAGTCAAGCTGTCCTCACTCTGTCATCCTGGGGCAAAAGTGTCATTTTTGTTTCAGCAAAACAGCCTGAAGTCCACTGTAATGTTAATCCCCTCAGCTCTCTCAGCAATGTTAGACCGACTCATTGAATACAAACTGCAGGTGTAAGCCTGCGATCGGGACACTGTTTCAATCAGCATCTCCTCCCTTTTTGTTCTCTGATAGGACAACCTGTCTGCATTCTGGCAACCCAAGATTATTTTAATTGGTTTAAAGAAATGGAAACAAGCCAAAGAATTTTATTCACTGTGGATTTAGGGCTGGCTATGCAAGACTACAGTAGTATTTGTTTTCTGAAAAGCAATTACAAATTCAATGTAGGACTGCCTAATGCTTAATGCTCAAAACTAAGGTGATAGTTTAAGGCTTTTCATGTCACTAAAGAGACATGAATATAGTTGTAAGAGTAAACGCTGCATTTGTTTAGCTTCTCTGCAAGCAAAGAAGACTTCCAGGCAATGTTTAAGAAGGATACAAGAAGCACAATGGTCTAAATTGTGCTTCTTGTATCCTAAATCACTGACAATCTGCAATGTCTTGTACACATATTTACAAAATATTATTCCCATAAGTGTTTCTGTGAGTGGAGCACTCCAGCTGTGGATTTAGGATCCATCTGGGGAATAGCTAATGTATGAACAGTGCTTGTGCATCAACACCCACATTACTTCAAAATGAATCCAAATGAAGTGACAAGTCTCTTATTTTTTTTAACAGAGCATGAATCACTGGCAAATTCGTGTTAACAATCATGTTCACTCTTCTTTTTATGAGTTGAAGCAAACAGAGCAATTAAAGCACCACCCCTGAAGAGCAATTTTAGGGGTGGTTTCACGCCAAAAGAAGTAGTGAACACTCATGGAGCAGTTTGAAACGAGTTGCTGTTCAGAAGAATCCATCAGATGGTTTCAGACTAACGTCAAACGTGGTCAGACCGACGTATACCAGGCCCTGTGACACAAGGGTGATGATACTTTAACTGCTCTTTCTTTGAAAAAAATCAGGAAGACACGCAGAAGGCAGACAAAATCATCATTGATTTTCCACCAATAACGTTTTTTCACAATGACTCAAAACTTAAAAATTACACACACAAATACCCCAGATAACCTTCTCAGCTACTTGACTACACATGGGCTCTGTCAGGTAACAGTGAGACATGTAAACATACCTGTGCTAATATGTGTCAGACTCGTATGACTTTTTTTTACTATAATGAAACAAATTAAGATTTACATGTTTAATATCTTTAAATATATAAATGGATATCATATTGAGTGTTGCGGAGTGATATATGATATCCTCATTTCCAGTCCCCATTTATTATTGTCAACCAGATGCTTCACAATGGGATCAAATGTGCAGCCTAAAAGCACAGCCTTACAGGTAGCATCCATCACATGGAACCACGCAGCACCCCTACCAGGACACTGACAGGCCAGAGATATGGATCCAAGAGCAAAAAACGAGTACATTTTATCTCAGTTATTTTCAAAAATACATCAGACACAGAGGACTGGCACTGAGGAAACAATCACAATAATTAGGTTCCCTATTATTTTGGATTTCTTTGCAAGATTTATAGGCTGCACACCTAGCAGATGATCCTGAAAAGAGCCTGTTGTTCTAGTCCTTAGTGCAGAGTCACAGCATACAGTACAGGAGTTCAAAAGTTATGTCAAAGAAATCATTTCAAAAGCCTTTGCAGGCATGTTGCATAAAACTGTGCAACTAAGCAATTACAGAGCAGAAGACCAGATGCAGATGAAATGAGAGAATAAAAATGAGAGGATTGTTTCTTTGGTACGTTATATGTGAAGGACATTCATACAGACAGACAGACAGACAGACAGACAGACAGAGAGTCATCGCTTTACTTTGCCTTTGGATTAGCAAAGACCATCTACTGGGCTTCTTGTCCAATTTGCCAGATGATAGGCCACAGAATTGAGAGGGCCTGATAAAAACCAAATGTCACATATGTGAATAAGGAAAAGTGTGAATGGAAGTGAGAGAGAGCAATTCCATTCAAATATTTACACTGTGACAAAGAACGAGCCAAAGCACACATATGCAAACACATGCATGTGTTAAAGTCTCTTACCCAAAAGGCCTCCCAGCAGGCAGACTGAGGTGGACATCTGGACCATGCTCTTGGGTTGATGTCGTTGGCTCCACAATGCTTGAAATTCAGCAAAGTGTGTAAAAAGCGCACTCTCTTATATCACTGGTGTCTGTAACTCCTGAGTGTGTGTTAGCGGGACACACATGGGTTTTTTGAGCTTCAGGGCTTCATTACATTGTTGAGCCTCTGAAACATGCCAGCAGGAACAGATCCTGGTTTTTATGTTCTTCTGTAGCTCTCTGGTGTTGACACTCTGCAACAAGAGACAGATATGAATCAGGAAGTAAAGAAGAAACACTGGCAGACAATCAAACAGATGGGGAAAAGAAACACTGGCAGTCAATGCCGCTGATGAACAGATGGACATGTGGAGTTAAAGCCAGAAAAGCCTTGAAAAAGTGTCCGTCATTTCATTTTAGGAACTTATTTATTCATCTACACAGACAAAGTGAATGGAGACAAGCCAACGCTCCAAGGAAATGGAGATTTTCTAGTCCAGTACAAGTCATCCAGAGTTTCACCTCCAGGAAGGACCTGTGCAGGCAGAGTTAAGAGGCGGGAGGCGGCTTATTTCATTTACTCAAGGTGACCTGTTTGTCAGAAACAACACTAAACAGATATAACAGGCCCCCTACTGATGTTTTAATCAAGAGCATATATTTTATTTCTATGAATGAATCACTTTGCAACATTTATTATATTGACTTGTCTGACAGTATGTGCATTATTAATGTAAAAACATTTCATTACTGGACTGACATTACATTAGAATAATTAATGAGATGCTTTTTGTTTGGCATATCTCATTGGTTGCTGTTTGTGATCAATAATGAGACCTTTCAATGTCAAATTTATACCTGTCACATTTGTACTCATTCAGCGTTTGTATTTGTGCTCATTTCTATTCACATGCAGGAAGTGAAGTCGGCAACTGCCTCTGTCTGCGGCAGGTCCCCTGTTACTGTGGAGAAGAGGTTTTTTCCTCTGTCTTTCTACCTGCAGTTATTTTTCAAAAGCAACTCTTAAGTTAGGAATAGTTAGGAATCAGGTGAAATAATGATATGATATACTCTTAATTACTACTGATGAGGTACCACTGACTCCATGTTTACAATTCTACAGCTTTCTATGAAGATTGCAGAAGAGGCAGATAATAAAACCTGAATGGCAGTTAAAACTGTTAAGTGTGCTGTGAGTGAAGAGTGAGGAAAAAACTTGCCAAACCCTGACAATTATCCTTTTGAGCTCCCTTGGAAACTAAAGAAAGGCTTATTGATATTAAAATGTGTTCTGTTTCCCCAGAATACCACAATTTCAAGCCCACTACCTAGAATTTATTAGGCCTTTGTGCAGTGGACTGCTTCAGCAACCAACCAACACGGAGCACATCATGTGCTTTACTCTCTCTCCCTCCCTGATAGCTACTGCAAAGGATGGAGCGTTGGATACTGTGCACCATCAAGATAACAGGAACCCTTCACCTCTTTCAGTTCAAAGCTTTCATCTGCCTGTCTCTGTTACAGAGATTTTGAAGATTTTAAAGGTGCAGTTCTCTTTGATTAAATGAAGGCAGGCATCCAGCTCTGAATAACTGTCATTCTCAATGTTTGTTACGACGCCCTCTTGTGAACATTCAAATCCAATTTCTCCCAAACACTTGTCTGTTTAACTTAGAAACGCATAAACATCCCAAAAGCTGGATATTCTCAAAATGGTGTTGGAATGTAAACTTTAAATGTAGACACACACATACTCTGTCATGCACACATGTGTTGCAGTTAGCAAATTGTTATATTCTTGTGGATTATTTAAATTATACTGTATAATAAATGGATTTCACAATAATAGACAGACCTCAAAGCTAACTTAAACATGTTTGTACACTGGATCTGAACATTTTTTATTAATTATATGTGCATTTGTTGTTTTTTTAGGATGCATGATCGTGCCATTTTTGATTAAGCGCTACAAGAGAGAGACACTCAACACCTCCTCACTGTTACTGTGAGCTTCCTGGGTTGCATCCTGTGATGCTAATTTAGTAGTTTCTCCTTTTTACTTTTTTTTCCTGTTGAGTTTCTGTTTAAGGCTAAATTGAGTGAGACAAACATAACTGATGGGTCCATGTATGCTACCTGGGATTTGCTGTTAGTATCTCTTTGTGTGTGGACTGCATAAATAGTCCACTCTTGGCACAGGGGCAGAGTTTATCTTAGAATGTTCGTGTATTTATAGACAAATGTCACAAAGCAGACGTCTTCAGTGAAGCATCAGGTCTGCTGGAGTTTAATGTTTACAGATAAACACAGAGTTTGCCTTGCCTCTGTTGCATCCAGCTCCTGATTGCAGCAACAGGGACAAGAGCAAAGCTCAACTGTGGTCTATTAAAAAGAGAAGAAAACGGATTTGCACATGCTTTCTTTATATTCAACGAAGAGACACAAAACATTCAACCAAATGTCTCTTTTTCTGTCTTTGTTACAGACAGTGCGGAATATTCTCATAACCCCATTTGGAAATGTGTTGTTAGTTAAGATTTGCTGTTGGCTGTTTGTTAGTTCACCACAGGGCGGCTGTAGGTCACCTTAACGTGACGTGACTAATGCTATAGGCAAAACTGACACATCATTTAGTGATAAATACAGCTGACTTTAGTATACAAAGATGAAAATTATGTTGACTGTTTACACTCACTATCATAACTCTAATAGGCAAAGCACACAACCAAAAATACCATGTTAGAATCGTTACTCATTTTATTCTAATAAATTGTCATTATGTCATCCTTAACCAGATGTTTTTATAAGATCTGAATAAGTCTTGAATTATGTAGCCTTCAGCTACCATCCCCAGACTAAAATTTGTTGGTCTGCTGGGTATGTCAGCTACTGCACCGTCGGACTACACTCTTTTAGACATCCAGCTAAATGCAGGCTAAATGTGGTTTTGAATTTCACTTTTAAAGCTCCTTTCTAGGCATTTATCAAGCCCCTAAAACTCATCTCTTTTACTGAAATAACATACTTTCTTCCCTAAATTTATGAAGCCCTTTATGCCTTTCATAGGCTCAAATGTGGGTCTCTACCTTTGCCTCTATCTTGCACACACATTTATTCTATCTATGTTGTCTTCATCTTCACCCATCCATCCATCCATCCATCCATCCATCCATCCATCCATCCATCCATCCATCCATCCATCCACTGCCTGCCTGAAGCTCCCACTTTGATCATCAAACACACAAAACTCAAAAGTGTTAAGTAGCATTTGCCCCAAATTTCTTTTTCAGCCCCAAGCCATGTGAGATGTCCTGTCAGAAAATGACATGAATTATCATGTTACATTGTCAGCTAATAACAGCTAATACTACTGACAATATCCAGCACACTGTGGGTTTATTTTGACACTGTCAGAAGATAAATCACAAGAAAAGTAAAATGACCAGCTGATCCAGATTTAAACTGGAAGTGCTCCAACATGGCTTTTATTGCTTATTTTCTTTCCTATGTTTCATGGCAAAAAAAAGTACAATAAAGAACTATGAGCTAGGTTGAAAACTTGAATTCCATAGAAATTGTTTAAAACATAGACCCCACTAATTACATGAGCTGCTCTTTCATCTATATGTTCACATGTGTTCTTTTAATGTATATAGAGCACACTTTGAAAGAGCCCCTTTGCATTGCAAACTGTTTGAAAATCAGTCTTTACGGCTTTAGTTTTTCCAAACAAATGCATACGAGACGCCCTCCAATCAGTGAAAAATGTTTAGTGCACAAATGCTAAATTCGGAAAGAAGCAAATTACAAACTGCAGAGTGTGACGGTTCAAAAATCTGTACTCATTTAACTAAAGTCAGGGATCGTAGGATTCATGGCAACGTCAGCTCGTGACAGGTGTTGACAGGCACCTGCTCCCCTAGCTGGATCTACACCTGCTGACGTTTTCACTGAGGCTCCACAGACGGAAGCATGAACTTACTGCTAGCTCACCTAGCTAGTTAACATTACAGCTCAGTCAAGGGGGATGCCACCCATCTTCTCTTGTCCATAAGGAGATGCAAACTTCTAAATATTTATAGGGTGGACAAGTTGGATAAGAAGACAACTGAAACATGAAACAGCTCACAACCTGGTCTGTGAATTGTGTTCTGTAACGGGGTCATGGTTTCTGGAGAGAGACACTGCTGTTTAGTTTTTTTAAAATCTTTTTGGGGGACATACCACAAGCCGACTGCTATCTAGTTGCATTATATTCTAGAGGAGGTAGGCTCAATGCCAAGTACCTCAAAATCTCTGCAACTCACATCAAAACAATCCAGATAGACCTCAAAGAGGAAAAAAATGAATTTTTGATTTAGGGGTGAACTGTCCCTTCAATACTCAGGCAGATCAAAACCTCCTGTTCCTGTCCGTCTTGTTCCTAACAGACATTTTTTTTTGTTAAATCAGACAAAATTGGATGTACTATAAGTAGTTAATCAGAGAATAATAAGACAAGAAATCCTCTTTTCTACTTTTATATGAAATTGTTTTCTGCAGTCACTGGGTTCTGTGTACCATGGTGCTCTGAGACTTGTTACAAGCTGCAAAGCGCTCACTCACCACTGTGCCTTATGTGGCAGAGTTGAGTGGCCTTCATTGGCTGCACGTCGTCTCTCACACTGGCACACTTTTATATACAAAGCCATTTTAGGCCTACTTCCCCTATATTTATGTGGCTATATTACAAGAACCCAGAGTACTTTTTCCATACGCTCCGATGACCGCTATCTATTAAAAGTCCCCAAAGTTCACACTGAATTTGGCAAGCACTCCTTTATGTATTCTGCACCCGCTGCTTGGAATTCACCAGAAAACTCTGAACCTAAAGGAATTAATTTCTCTTGGAACATTTAAAAACCTTGTGAGTAAATTGGAATCAGCCTCATACCGTTCTTACTCCTGCTTTACATGAAAGCCCCATTATTTCACTTTATTGCTCTGACTTGTTTGTATTTGTTTATATGTTGTTGTTTGATTTGTATTTTATGTGGCCTCTGCATTGTTCGTTTTAACTCTCGAAACTTAATGTTTTAGGCTGCTGTCTTGGCCAGGCTTCCATTGGAAAAGTGATCATTGTGTCTTAACGGGACTGACCTGGTTAAATAAAGGCTAAATGAAAACAATCCCAAATTCATATTTGTTTCATAATTTTGAGTGAATTGTTGTGCATCAGTGGTTTGAGTTACTTTTTTTGTTGCCATTTGAATAGGAGACCCAGCTGATCTGTCTGATGGTTTGTCATAATTTGCATATTTCTATTTTTTGCATATTGGAAACTGTGGTTTTTGGTGTTGTTTCACTGGAGCGCAATACATTTGATAGTTTAAATATTTAAATATTTATCTAATCCTGTTGGACAGAATATAAGAATATATCGGAGAAAGAGGAGGGGTTCACCGTTTGATCGCGACACTTTCAGAGCAGAACACCCTCCGCCTGCTTTCTGTGCCTGCTTTTTACGTCCTGAAGTCATCTCCAAGAAACTAAGGAATGCGTCTGATGCTCTGATAGAAAACATACAAGAATTGAGCTGTAAAATCACTTGTGAAAGTCTCCAAATTCTCACACTAACAAAAATGAAGTCTATCAATTTTGCGAGAGAACACGATTAACAGTTAAAAGAAATCCCACGAGTTAAGTGCAGATCTGAAGCAGTTTATAGGGCTATTTCCCTCAAAGTGCCTTAAACACATATGTGGACAGGGTTTTCCATTCTGAACTTTACTGACTGAAAGACTACAACAGGGTAACTTTGAAGGATAATAAACATTTTTGGTTTTTGGACAGCAGGGGGTGGGAAGGAAGTTCTTTCACTCAGAGACAGCCTGAAGTTCACAGAGCTGGCTGACCTACTGACGGCCAAGTCAAAGACTCCCGTGACCATGGGTGGGTCACAATCTCAATTTTGTCATTACAAGTTCCATGGCTAAGCTTAAAAATGATTAGTTTGACAGACTTAAAATGTTAGGATGTAACAAATGCTTGATCTTGATTAAAAAAAAAAAACTAAATGAGTTCAAAATCAGATATAACAGCATTTGTTTTGCAGATTCTGAGTAGTTTCATCAGAGCATTTTGCAGATTTGACTGACACTTTTCTTACAATAACTATATTTATATATAATTTACTAATATTGGCCCCTATTCTAGGTGTCACCAGAGCATATAGCTTTACTGACTGCACATTACACAGATGTGCAGCCTACATTTGCAAACAGTGGTTGGCACCACGCTGGTTCATCATAAATGTGCATTCAACTCTTGAAACTAATGAGCCCATTTCAGGTTTGAACATGTGACAGACAACAAGTATTCGGTAAAAGTTGTTAAATCTGTTGAGCCATACCACAAATAATGGATGGCAGGATACAGGAGGCTCACTCGACCGCACGAAAAACACAAATTTTACAACATGTAAGCTCTCAAGCTGAACCTTTGGCACCCGCATAAGCAGTGATGCAGAAAAGCCGCATCTCTGAGCTCCCTTCAGCCTGCACTCACAAAATTACAGGGTCTGTGATTTACATTCCCTTTACAAGGATATACTACATAACCTTGAACCTAAACACGGTATTTATAGTACAAACATACTTTATATAGAAAAATCACCTATGAAGCAGTCTATAGATTATCCCTGCCCTTCATCCTATTTATTTACTCATTAGGATTTTTATTATTCTTGTGTTTGTAAGAACATCCAACAGTCTACATTTCTTTCGCTGTACATCCATTCACTCCAACTTTCATCTTTTCCATCAGCAATGCATGTCTGAACTTTCATCTTAATTCTAAACCACTGGAGCCAAATGAATCTGACCCTCAGCTCGTGATGGCTGGCGGGAAACGTCCTCACACAAAGAGAGTCATCACAGAAGGTTGAAACCTCACATTGGTCCTCACAAAAAGCAGAGAGCCTGCATACACAAACACACTCATACACACATTGATTGGGGCTGAGTCACAGCAGCCTTCCTCTTCTTTCCTCTTGCCCTCAGTTCTCTCTCTGTGCTATGTTTGGACTTTTTGATCCTACATTATTTCTATAATTTAAACCTCTGTCGCATACCAATTAAATTACATGATCAAATTTCAGTGACCTGGGGCCAAAGCGATCTAATTAGCTGCAGTTTGCTTCAGGCCTGAATGCCGACAGCTGGACAGCTGGCGTTACAGGCACATTGTCAGAGTTTGCAGAAACAGTCTGTTGCCCTGCAGAACCTGCAGCGCGGCCAAGCACGCTGAATGGGCCATGGTCGTTGTCCACTAAATGCTCTGCTATGATCTAACGAGACAGAAATGCCTAGTTTGTTTCCACATTGTTGCCAAGAAAAAAATCAATGTCCATTAGCCTGCATTAAAACCTGGAATGAGCGATTTGGAAAAGCGCAAACTGCCTGTGGATGCATCAACTTTTCTCATGCTTTTTTTTTGTTTTGTTTTGTTTTTTAAGAAACAAAAGAGTGATTATTTTCTCTTTTAGGAGAAAAAGGAGAAGTTAAACCTCAGTTAGTAAAAAGCAGGTTAAAGAGTCTTGCTCTTTTATTGCTTTCGGTAGTTTTGCAAATCTTATCAGAGTTTATCACTAGTTCCGAGCTGCGCTCAAGTCTTGTCTTAGTAGGTCGAAACTGGTGGTCTGGCTATTTCTGAGGTGTGTGACCTGGCCATTATCACTCCTGTGTTTGCTCTCTGATGTTGTAATTATCCGATGCGGATGTTCAGGCCTAAACAGTTTAGCTGAACTGTTGCAGCGAAGACGCAAATTCTCCCTCTGGGATCTGGGTTTCGCTTTGTCATTAACATGATCTATGACAGCTGTGGTGGGAAATCTATGCTGCACGGCTCCACGCGAGCTAAGCCACCCAGCACACTTGCATTGGAAACCCAATCAGCGGCTCCCTCTTCTCACCTTCCTCTCCTAATAACAACGTGCCGCACGGACGCACCTGACGAAAGTGAAAGTACTTCTGGACAGCTGAAGGCGACCAGCTGCGAGCACGGGGACATGGGGACACGGGGGACACACACACATACACACCGGAGCACGTGTTTAAGAGGAGAGTTTGACAATCTACATCCAAGAACGCACACTCTTTCTCTCTATCACACATACTAACACGCACGCACGAGCGCATAGGTACACACCTTGGGAGTCCCTTTGGTTCCTGCTTCCAGGATGCGTTCAGAGTGTATCCGCTCAGAGGGGGCACGGTATAAGGAGGTCTTGTCGGATAATAAGAAAAGCCGATCAATCCAATCATAGAGTCGCCATAGAAAGTCAAGGGAAGTCCATTACTGGAATCGTCTATCCATGCGGCTGTGGTGCGCTCCGTCTGAGTGTGCCGCTAAGTGCGCAACAGGCTGACCTGCAGCTCCTTCCAGTCAATTTCAAGACGCAGACACGCATGCAAACACAGCCGGCTTTCAAAATAAGTGAGATCGAAGCGCGGAGTCCTTTTGCATCACTTGCAGCTCTCCCTCCCTCCCTCTCTCTCTCTCTCTCTCTCTCTCTCTCTCTCACCCTCCCTCTCTCTCTCACTCACTCTCTCTCTGTGTCTTGCTCTCTCACTCTCTTTTTCTCACAAACACAGCCCCTTCTTCTTCTGGCTAATCAGTCATTGAATGTGCGTGAACAACAAAACCACATCCGTCCTGACATTGCGTGGCAAGTTGCATCACTGTATGAGCACAGAGGTGTCCATCGATTTCGATTTTACTTTGAACGCTGAATTTAAACCGGAAGTCTAGGGCTGTGTCCCCTCTGGCTTGACGCTGGAGAAAAACGCGGTGCGGTCGGGTTGATTCCTCTTCTAATAACAGGTAACAGATTACACCTAGACCCCTGCAGACCGTCAGCAGTACTCTTCAGTATCATTCACGTTTATGACCTGCCCTCCTCCCGGGAGGACACACACACGTTAATACTCACCAGCAGGCTCGGGATGTAAGTGATTGCTGTTTGCAAACGAGAGGGTCTGTTTCTTGTGTAAGTTTGCTGATCAGATAGGTGCTATGGACCATTTGGTCGGACCAGAACAAGAGAAACATGATTTTTCACAAGTTTTGTTAAATAAAATTGATTAATTTTTTTTAATCATGACTTTTTCTCAAAAGTGCTCGGCAAGAGCACGTCCAAAAAAAAGTTGTTTGTAGTGGAGACAAAGTGAAGATTAACTGGTTGGAGCCTAATTGAAAGCTGTAAAAAAGTCAGTCAGAGGGCAAGGGGTGATTGACGAGAAAACCTCCAAGGCTTTTTACAGCTTTTTGACCGTTTAAAGATAGTTTCAATTAGGCTAAAGATGATCTGGCACTGGCAATAAAAGATTTTAAGACCAAACCAGGACAGCTGCCTACCACCAACCTCCATGCGTCGTCCTGAATTAACCGTCTCTGGAGCAGCCATGGAGAGCGACTGTAAAGATGTTCATTCTTCTGCAGAGTCACCTTGAAAGCAAAATATCCTTTAAATTAAATCACAGTTCAGTCATTAAATGTTCTCTCTGTTCCGCCAGTACTTTGAACACAGGAAACCCACCCTCATTTGTCAAATTTAACCCTCTGACAGGCCTGAGGGTCCAGACTCATGTCTTCTTAAATATGTCTCCACAGAAATCATGCTTAGATCTGAGGAGACAGTTCCGTCCACCCTTCCACACACATCTATCTATCTATCTATCTATCTATCTATCTATCTATCTATCTATCTGTCTGTCTGTCTGTCTGTCTGTCTGTCTGTCTGTCTGTCTATTTATCTATCTACCTAAAGGTTTATTAATCATTTAATATATTCCAACAATACAGCCTGCAATGAACTGAAAGGTATCTGGCTGACTCAGAGCGTGAATGATGGTGGGATATTATTGCATTATTATAGACCAGCGCCAGATCACACCAAAACACTCCGGGCCAAACCTCCACCACAACCGCATGTGTCGCTCCAGACTGGCTGCTGAGCTCAGACGGGAAAGCCCCCAAGAGAGCAGCAGCATGGATGCAGTCAGCTTAACCAGGCAGTTTTTGGGGTTTTTAATGAATATTTCCATTTAGTCATATAAGGTCACCAATGATATTGAAGATTTAGCCAGATTCTAAAGAATGCTCTATAATTAACATTATTTATTTTCAGAAATAAGCAAGCCCTTTTGGTTGCCATGTTGTAAAAAAAAAATTCCCTTTGGTTGTTTCCCTTCACCGAGTGGACTGTTTGACCAGCCTGCACCTTTAAGTTTTCCTTACTAAGGGCTTGGAACTGATCTGTAAAGCACTAATTAGTTTTTTTTGCCATGGATAAAGGCATCAGAATTTCTCTATAACAGTATAACAGTTGTCTTATCAAAAAACTGGAACCCTTCCAACTTAAACAAAAATACTTTGAATGCCAAGTAAATAAGAAATAAGTGCAGTTTAATTTTGACGTCATTGTTGACCGGGGTTAATTGCAAAGGTATGGAGAGCAGTAAATGGTATTTTTGCTAATAGTTCTGAATTCCATTGTAGAAAATGACATGTTTTTTTCAAATCTTTACAAAAATGAGTGTCTACATTAAGATAGCAAAGCCAAAGTGACCTCTTAGGAAAAGGATATACTACTGATTACACACTACTGATACCTCTTTTACACAGCCAACAAGGTGGGAATTTTGTGTCATTCTGCCAACAGACAGTGTTTTTTGTGTGTGATCTACCAACAGAGGTTTAAAAAGCAGCTGGCAGCAGTTAGCAGCCACCTCAAAGAAAAAGAGCAGCAACTGTGGAAAATAAGGTTATCTTACCTGCTAATCTTTTGAACAGATAACGTGATTAAACGGCATATAAGAGGTACTGTAAATGATACTGTTATCTCTGTATGTTATATTAATGATCAGAAAGCGCTGCACATCCCATATGTTGTAAGTCACACTGGATGCAAACACTGTTGTGTTAAACATCATGCTTTCTGCCAACATTGCTCAGTTCAGTGTAAAAAACAAAGGCGACATGAGGAAGGGTCTTCATTATAGAATTAATGTTTAATCTCTGTGAATAAGGGGCTTAAAAATGTAAAACAGGTTAGTAAGGTCAAGAGTTAATCCCTTTATCCTCAGGCCCAGAAAACTTTGTCCAGAAACCCAAACTTCTCCAATGTAAAAATCTTTTAGTGTAATTTGGATGTCATATATTTTGTTTATTGTCCTTCAATTAGGCCGTAATGTCTGCAGGTTTAGGGTCACAATGTTATTTGAATGAATACTATTTTTAGTGCATAGTGACCTAACAGTATTCAGATTCAAACACAGGAAGTCTGAACAAAGTGGAATCTATCGACTAAGTGTACATTTGAAACTGTAAAATGGAGATTAAGCCCGAGGCCAGACAACCTGAAATGTAACAAGCTCTCACCTCAGCATTATGCAACACACTGAGCCAAAGCCAGAGGACAAAGGTGAGTCGTGTTAATATTTACATCATCTGGCATATGCTGCTATCCACAGTGCAGATGAATGAGGCAACAACTGCAGGTTATTTTAAAGACTGAGATGAGCACAACAGACCAAATCACTGAGATGATGAAGTGAATTGGTTCAAGTTTACTCTCCTGACTCCATAACAGACCAGGGCCTCGAGCAGAGGCCAGCACTTTTGTGTGTGTGTTTATTTGCATTGCATAAAACCTTTATTACTTTCATAGATGCTTCCGGCTTTTTGATGGCGCCCAGCTCTGCCTTTCCATTGTTCCTGTAAACACAAGGATCCTCTGGCGCTGGGTTAACAATGCAAATCATTAAACATTTGCACCATGACACACAATTAGCCAGTCGGACACGGCTGACACACAACACACATATACTCTTGTCTTTGTTTTAGTGTTTCCTCTTTGATCAAATATCTCAACACAGCTAATCTTTTTTATTAGTGCTTAATTGTTTTAGTGTGTTTTAATATTGATGTGGTCGTCAGACCTCGGTTATTTTTAGAGGATGTCTTAGAACGATTTTGTACTAAAAGAGTGATGGCATGTGAGTGAAAATGACAATGAGAGATTCAGTAGTCTCTCCACATACATCCCTCTGCACAGAGGTTAGACACTGTTAACAGCTGTGGAAACTCACAGCTCCTTCACTAATCGATTTAGAATGAAGAAAACTCACACAAGGGACTTATGACCTGCGAAACCAAAGTGACATATACATCTCACTCTTTGAGTTGTCAACATCACTCTCTACACGACAGGCTCTCCATCACACTCTCCTCTGTGGTGCATGTTACAGAGTCATAAAGGAACTGCTGGAGCAATTTATTACTTTACTGATTAATGGATATTAGGAAGATTATTTTAAACCAAACTTGGAATCATTCATGATTGATGAAGCCATTTGTTGGCCCGCCTAAGAAAATTGAGTGAGAACTCTGACGTGGAAAGAACTATGGATTGGCTGAGGTCTGTTTGTTCATTCATCATACATTAAACATAGGACATATTCAGTCAATATCATTAATGGATTTTGAGTAATGTTTGTTTCACACAGTTCATGCACAATATCTTTGACCTGCTGTTGGAATGTGGACAAAACCTGAAGGGACCTTTGGGTCTGTTGTTTCTTCATTGCGATATTTTACACAGACTGACATGAGAGGGAATGCATGCACTGATGTGAGGGTTTACATTTGGTTTAAGTTACAAAGGCTCAGTCGTGCCAGTGGTTCTGTGAGGCTGTAGCTATTTAGTCATCTCTGAGTTAAATGCAAACATAAACTAACATGCTCACAATGACAATGCTAACATTCATCTCTTAACCATCTGAGTTTAGCATAACACTGTGCTTACGTTTGCTAATTAGCTGCTAGTTTCATTTTATTCAAACTGGTCAATAGGAAAAAAGTTCACTGCTACAACCATAAATTAGGCTAAGAACGGATTATGTTGTTTTGAGTAAATGTGCAGTGGTCACTTGAAAAACTTTCATCTTAAAAAACTTTGATCCCACATTTCCCATAATGCACCTCAATAGTGGCATGTTTAAGACCGCTTCTGTCCAGTAAAAGCCCATGTCTTAAAATAAAGTTTGCAGACCCCAAGCCTAAGCCAAGTCCTTCCATAACCACAAAAGATACAATTCCTTTTACAATCCAGGTTGAGTCATACAAATACTATCGAGCCCCAAATCATAAATTTGCCTCCGAGGATTTTACAGTCTGTGCAGAACAACAGACAGCGTCCTCAATTCAGAAAATAAAATACGTACAGCGCTAAACAACACAGACAGATGGAGTAAAAGCTGATCAACGTGCAATAAAAACATATGCAGTTGATGAACAGAAAAATAAAAATTCAGGGATATTAAGACGACATGACATTCAGATATGAAAAGTCTCAAACACCAACTGCCCTTTAAAATACTTCAGGACATTCAAACTTGTCAGCGGTTAAAATGACTGGCTGCTCCCTGTTCTTTCCGTTGCACAACTTCAAACTGCTGTGCGACATGTTGACATGCGACAGCCCCATTTCAACTCTAAAATGTTATTTACCACTTATGGCAAGAATCACTTCAGCATTCAGCAAGCTGTCGCTTTTAAAGCATTTTTAAAGCGTTTAAATTTTTAAAGCATCTTTCTTTTCAGACCTGATTAGCTTAAAGTTCATCCTGAAAAACAAACAAAAGCCATAAATTTGTTTAAAGAGGGTCACTTTGACCTATCATGTATGATTTCAGTGACCTTTCTCAAAGCCAAGCTTTCCAGCCTGGTTTTGTCTGTCATTACTTGTTTGTACATCACTTCTTTTCTGGCAGCATCTGGGTCAGTGAGGACACACACACGCACACACACACACACACACACATGTCCATACATCCTATTGGACCTTTATGGCTATCAACACTCAAAATGCAGAAATTCTAATCAATGCAAGATTACACCAAACACTCCATGTCAGTGTTTATTGCATTTTTCACCCATCACATTTACGGCTGCCTTCTTTCAGAATAGATTTTTATTTAACATTTAATATTTCACATATTTCACTGGTTAAGTTTGCAATGATTTTTCAGATTTTTTTTTTTTTTTTACTGTGCAATTTCTAACATGATGCACAGTCTTTAACATATTAAGGCTATGTTTAATTTGGACTCATTACAAATGTGCACACATCTGCAGGCATGCCAGCTGTTTTAAGCAGCTCCAGCTGTACTAAAGATTAAAAGGACAAACATAATAAAAGGTGACATTTTTTAATCTGGGCTCCTGTTTTGATGTTAAAACACAAGTGCTTTCTCTCAGCAGAAGAGAGTGCTGGCATTTGTCAACTTAAAAGCATTTAAACCAAAAGTGTCAAGGAATAGTTTTAGTGAGAACAAAAAAAACAGCATGTGTTGGATTTTTCAGTCAGTGAGCCCATGCTGTTACCCTGCCCCCATTAAATTTTTACAAATTTGATCAAATGAAAGAAATCAAATAAAATGTAATAATGTTTAATGTGGGAATGAAACATGAACGACTCTGCCAGGCCTCATGTCCTTCCTGGTCCGAGGTCAGCTTTGTTGTCTTTGGAGCGTGAGGTCATGTTGTGGTAATTATTGGGCCCACCCTCGGGAAAAGTACCCTGTTTCAAATACTCTTTAGTGTCCCTAACATGCCCACAGGCAGTCTGTGTGTTTTATTACAGAGCTGTAGTAGTTACACTTTTGAGTAACATAGTGAAACAGTTTTAGCTCATTTAACCAGGGTTTTAAACACTTTCCCCATAAATACACTCACTCTGACTCTCAAGCAGCCTGAATCTGGTGCAAGGTGCAAATAAAAACAGCTAATTATCAATAAACCAACTAGATCAACAGATTTAACAGCAATAATGTAAATTTAAAAGGCTGTATAAAGGCAGTGTGAAAAGCTGACATTTCAACACCCCACTGCTCTCAAATCTCCTGTTGGGCAATTTTTTTAAGGATGTTAGCAACACCTCTGTTCTGTTTGCTCAACAATTGCTTAAATGTTTCCCATTTGAGGGCTCGATGACGTGAGTCTGTCTTTAGTCATCTCATCAGATAATCTCAAGTGCCACTCAGCAATAAAGAGACTTCTTCACAATAAAGAACTCTGTCAAAAGTCTAATCACTACCCTTTTTTTGTCTTTTCAGTGCAGCACAGCCACTTGCAACATACTGATTTGTTAATTGATCATATGGATATATATATATTTGATCATTTATTTATTCACATATTTAAGTATTCACTATAAAATTGTATGCTATCGTGACTGATGATGCATATGGTTTATTTAAATCTCTATTTAGCTTTTTCTAGTATATTTAAATGCTCAAAGGTATTTATGAACCATTTGTAATCCACCTGTTCATTTGTTTGAAAAAGTCCCACGTAAATAAAACTGATTTGCAAATCTATTATCTGATTGTCTTAAAAGCATAATAACAATCCTGCCTCAGCAGCTGGAGCTTCATTTAATTTCACGATGCTTAATTAGTAAAATAGAGAAGTTAATCATAATGCTGTTGCTAGAGCTCTAACTTAACAAGGGGCATCAGCCCTGCCCTGTTTTTCTGTGTGTCAAAGAATAACAGGGCATCAGATATAAAAAGCAAACATTTTTTTAGTAACTACTTTGTGCTACATATTTCTGGAATGCTGCTTCATTTTGCACCTTTTCAACCTTTCAGACCATATGAGGCAGATCTACTTACTATCCTCAGGGTTTAACTGATCCTTGCGGAGCAGCATTCAGGGTTTTTTTTCACTACAGAAAGCAGGAGATCTGCTCCAGCTGCTCCAATCCATTCAGGCTTTAAATATTATGTGTTTGCCACTGATTTTCATCAATTAAATACAGTAAACACAATGTTTTTTTATGACTGTGTGAATTTTTTTATTCTGACTTTTTTAGATTATGTTTTTCATGCATTTTAGTTTAGTCATTTAAAATCTATTCTAAATATCTTTATATCTAACAGTGTTTCTATGAACTTGTCTTTCCTTAAGCTTGATATTTTTATCATTGAAATTATTTTGTCATCTAATCGTTTTGGCAATATTATAAATATTTTGTCTTCATTTTTTTAACCTGCATTGTAAATACAGCATTAAATTTGAATGTCTAAGTTACAAATTACTCTATTAGAAAATTAATGATTTTATTAATTTGTAATTAGTTCAAAATAAACTAATCCATCCACAGCATAATAGATCTTAGGTTCATACAGCTGGATACCATAAATTTAGAACAATATTATAATCCCAATAACAACTGGTGCTCTACAAGCTTTTATATTTACATTTATAATACTCCAAAATTAAAATGTTCCCTCCAACAGGCAATGTGCAGCCTGTAGCTTCATAACGTAATGCAGCATTTACACAGCACAGAATGTTTCCTGTGGTAGTAAAAGAGTTGCGCAACCAGCAAAAATCAAAGGAATTTGTTCCACATGTGCTCTTATTTTGTTGTTACTACAGTTTTTGTTGTCATGTCCTGTTTAGAGACACTGTAATTAAACATTTTATTTACACAACAAAAATCACAAGGACCTGCTGTTTCTGTAACAGAGTCTGTATTGAGAATTTAACAACTGAATTGACGAGTACAAGTCTTAACTAAAGTTTTATAATGCTATCTCCTTCTGCATCCATACCCAAATACATGTTTTTGATTATATTGCATTGTTAAAATCAATCATTTCTACTCTAATGCTGGAATTTTAAGAAGTATAACCTCACCTGGAGGTTGAGTTGGATCAGACCTGAGAAGAACTTAACTTGCAGTCAGGGTCAAGTGAGGTAACAAGACTTGGTCTTACATCCAAGTCCTCTTCTTCCTCTACATCCCATTTATCCAGCGTCCAGCCTGGACGCGTTGCCGACAAGGAGACAATGGGCCGATCAGCCCCCCTGGAAGTGAGTTTGAGAGAGACACCGCCCAGTGTCAATCGGCAGATATGAACTTTTGGTCCTGGAAGCTGCAGGAATACAACCTTCAACAGATGGCTCCAAGCCATTTGGTCCTTGTGTGACTGGACAGGGAGCGGTGCATGCATCTAGAGCAGTAAACCGAGCATGCCGTCTATGGGTGTTAGGTAACACCTGTACTGTACCTTGTTACCAGTAACTTTCATGGAAAGAATACATGGTGTGGCCAAGGACGGTGGTCACAGGGTTACATCATGTTCACAGATTCACTGACTTCACAATGGTGCAAATTCGATACCTGATACAAAGAACTGTATCAATCGAATCACTGTTTGTCTTCTTACAGTGCATCCCATAAACTAAATTTAAAGGAAATCACCCAGCAGGATGAAGCTCAGTTATTAAGTGATAAACTAAATAACTAAACGAGCCGTTTCTGTTTTTACTGCTTTTATGAACCAATTAGAGTAAACAGGTTTTTGGATTTGAGATCATTTTAATTCATTTTATGATGAGTTTGTAAAGTGCTCACAGTTCTTCTGTAACAAGGAGCTGTGTAAATGTTTTTGATGCACAAGAGGAATTGTTTGTATTTATCTTTATGCACACGGACTATAAAAAAGAAAAACTGGTTAGCATAAAGTGTAGTAAGTGTATTTTGTATTTATATTCAAAGTTACTAAAACTAAAAATCACACATTCTGCACACAATCTGTGCAATATTTATTAGTATTATTGTTTTAGTACTTTGGTCACTGTTAAGGAGAAATCGTTGCATAACCCTACCATTAAAAAACTAACACACACTTTAAGACTGTGCAACCTTTAAAAGGCAGTCGCAAGTGGTAATGATATATTATATAGTCATCATATTATTCAATTGGTCTTTTCATTTTTCAGAACAATCTTGAGTCAGTTGCTTTGAGGCCATATATGTCATTATGTTTTATTACATATGATGTGAAACATGATCAAATGTAGCTGAACAGCAGCACAGTCACACAGTTTGTGGGAGCAAAGCCTCTGAATGTTTATTACTGATGAATTCAAAGTGTCATTCATGAGAGGAAGACTGTGTTATTTTAAGTTACATCAGCTTGCATTAAGAAAACTTTGAAATGAAATCTCTGTAACTCATCATCTGCCTAATCCAACTGAATCAGTGTATGACTGATCTTATTATAGAACAGATATCTGTTTTTAATATAAGGAGAACACGTTGCCTGTATCAAAATAGGCCAGTTTAACTTGGCATAAACATCAGTATGAGGAAGCTCTCCTACTTCTATCCCCTTTCATACATATCAAGAAGATTGTCACCAAAATGTTTAATGGTTAAATGACACCAATCTATGCCTTAGAGGATACATACCAATAGCAGTTGATGAAGGTGATAGTCATAATTTGCTATGGTAATGAATGAATCCATGTGTTTATTTGTAAAATGTATTCATCTGAATGTTCTTTCACCAACCCCTTCTATTCATCTAGTTTTAAAAGTTCCTGCACACATAAATGGAAACCATAGTTGAGTCAGTCAGTGAGCTCATGCATGGAACTGAATGAAAGAGACATATTGAATAACTGCATCATGGTCCCTTAAAAGCTAAGAGGAAAATCCAATGAGGAGTCTAAATATAGCAGGAATTTCCTCTGAGACAGAGCCCCAGTGATGTCTGAGAGGTTCCTCATGTCTTCAACTGTCCCTGAGCTGATAGCAGGCTTTCACCCAATAACTTTTGCATGAGCTTGTGTCTGTTTTTGTGGGTATCCTGTCATACTGGTACAGCTCCCTTATGAATCATACACTGCCATGTTGGTGGTGGTGTTGTATAAATTGCAATGCTCCACTGTGTTGCAGTTTTAACTGTCAGCCACAATTGCAGAGAGCTGCAAAAAACTGTGTTTGTGCGACACGTTCTCACTCTGGGAACGGTATGTGTACATGCACAGCCTTCCTGTCACAACGTTTTTGACATTTTAAATGTGTTTGGTCGCAGCTTGGTCACATCAGGGAAAAAGATTCTTGACTTTTGCTCCCACAGAGACATCACTTGGGGTCTTGGCTAAAAGTCATGTGTGTATGAGACCCACAACTGTACCTAACCTCCCCCCAGCCTTCTGCTTTTTTGGGTGAAGCTGCTGCTATGAGCCGCTTGAACAAATGGGTTTACTTGGAGGTTAAATAAAGATGATAAAGGAGTATCTTTCAAAACCTGGTGCCAAAAGGTCATGTGTACACTGCTATATATAGTTGGGAAGGTCAATGGTTTGGTTCTTGAACTTTGGTGTAAAGACAGTAATTTTTTGTGTTCGACGATGGAGCATGTTAGAATACTTGTCCTGTTCTAAGGATCAGAGGTCTGTGACTGGCCAAGTTTCCGGGCTAAATGTGTTTGCACATTTAACCAGGGTACATGAGGTGACACAGGACATAAAACCAGCTGTAAAATGTGACTTGAACCCATAAAATTAGATATTAGGTGTGAAATGAAGTTTATAGCAGCTGAAAAGGTATGGTAATTTCAAAGCTGAGATGGGGCATAACTGGGATGCCACAAGTTATTTTTTACATCCTCTTCTGTGATCTGATTTAAAACCATATTGGCCTTTTTTTCTTAACAGTGGGAAAGAGCTAAAGGTGATGCTTTGGAACACATCCAATATATGTCTCGGTAGTTTGTGTAAAAGGTGTCTTTACTATCATGCTTTTCATGGTTTGACCCCGCTGTTAAATCTGTTTTCTTTAAATAGTGTTAATCATCAAAGTTCGTGGTGTCCCTTAAATAAAAGCTGAGATTAGGTTAATTGTCCTTTTATTATTCCCCTGATAAAATAACTTTGTTGTCTGTAATTTCAATGAATGCACAGTTTAAAAAATGTATTCAAATAAGAGATGATGAGACATTTAATCATGTTCCTTTTTCTGTTCTATTTAACTTATAATCTGAGGACTTGTATGAATGGGATAGAAATGTCATTAAAGACATTTCTCATTATAATTGAATGTATCTGTTAGCCAATGTACACATGTGTATGTACTAGAAATACTACTGACTATTCAGTTACTGGTCTTTAAAGAAGATTTTGCTGTTAAGAAGTGTTGTTCAAAACACACACACACATATTTCGGAGAAGTGTTGCTCAAAACACACACACACACACACACACACACACACACATACACACACACACACAATCTAAGCATACAATCTATTTTTCAAACCTGGTGGGCGAAGCGAATGTTTAAATAATACAGAAAAGGTCAATGAT